>JAOSBP010000008.1:23175998-23199174 GCA_027563825.1 Erythroxylum mucronatum
GAGTTCAACATCCTAAGAAGAGTAGAGATGAAAAGTAATAGAACAGAATGATTGCCGCCCCAATCTCTTGGTTGGATCTCGAAAGTTCTCTATCTTCCTCTTAGTCTGTGTTTCCAGAAGTTCTTGATCTTGATTACTGCGTCCAGCCTCCCTTGATTAGGTCTGATCATTAGCCTTATATAGTTCCCCCTTCAGAAACCCTAATTATTTGAAATAAAAACGAGTTCCCGCATATGTCCGTTAAACGGACATATGTGTCCGTTTAACAGACACATTCGGGTCTGGAATGGCTCTTTCTCGCTTGATATCCGTTAAACGGACATGTGTCCGTTTAACGGACACATCCTTTTTCTTCAATTTTCTCCTTTGACCTCCCAATTGCCATTCTTTCTTCTTGGATTCTTCTTGGAAGTTGCATAGCTTAGCATTTTCCTTGCACTCAACCTTGATCAGCTTTAATTCGGCATCTTCAAGAGGGGTTGTGGCCCTTTTTCCCAAAATCATGCATTTGTACCTATCAAGCAAGAAATTCAGAATGTGAGCGAATTAACTAGATAAACCATCAAATCCGCAAGGAAATAAGTCAGAATTTATCCAATTCATTCCACAAATATCTATATAAATTCGACTTATCACATGGTTCATCCTTTTGATGGAGAAGCTTGAAAGAGATTTGATGAGCTATATCCTGAGTTTGCCAGAGAAACACGTAATGTTAGACTAGGCTTAGCAACAGATGGATTCAATCCACATGGTAATTTGTCACTTTCATATAGCGTATGGCCTGTTGTTCTCTTAGCATACAATTTACCCCTTGGATGTGTATGGATGAGTCACTTTTTATGCTATCGCTGGTTATTCCAGGTTCGAAAGTAGTGGATAGAGACATTGATGTCTAAATGAGACCATTAGTAAATGAGTTATGGGAGAACGGTTTTTATGTTTTTGATGCTTCAAAAGGAGAAAATTTTTGAATGCATGCAGCTTTAATGTGGACTATCAACGACTTTCCATCCTATGGTAATATTTCTGGGTGGACCACTAAAGGCTATAAGGCATGCTCAGTTTGTAACAAGCACACTCCTTTTTGTAATTTAAGAAGTAAGATTGGTTACTTAGGCGATCGGTGTTTCCTTCCTTGCGATCATCCATGGAGAAGCAAGAAGTTTGATGGCAAGAGTGATCATCGACCTATACCTAACTTACCTGATGGAGATGATGTGGTGGAACAATTATATCATGTGCAAAATATATGTTATGAAAAGCACCCCAGCAATAAGAGGAGAACAAGATTGGAAGGAGAGTTGAATTGGACTAAAAAAAAGCATTCTTTTTGATCTACCATATTGGCATAAGTTAAGATTGAGGCATAACTTTGATGTCATGCATATAGAAAAGAATATTTGTAACAATATCCTTGGTACTTTGATGAATGTTGAAGGTAAAACCAAAGATACAATTAATGCTCAGCTTGATTTGGAAGATATGAACATTTGAAAGGAATTACACTTGAAAAGAGCAGCTGATGGAACTATTGTGGCAAAACCTCCAGCATGTTATACAATGTCTTTTGATGAGAAGAAGAAGTTTTGCGAGTTTGTAAAGTAGGTGAAGTTTTCAAATGGTTACGCATTTAATATATCTAGATGTGTTAATGTTGATGAAAGGAAGATTACTGGACTTAAGTCTCATAATTGTCATATATTATTACAAAGCATTCTTCCATTAGGCACGCGTGCCATCTTGAATAAAGATGTGATAGGTATTTTAGTGGAGTTGGGGGACTTCTTTTGTCGAATTTGTAGACGAAGTTTGAATAAGGACGACGAATAGAAGATGATTGATGAGATAACTTTAATCTTATGCAAACTTGAAATGATATACCCACCGGCATTCTTTGATGTCATAGTACATTTGGCTATTCATTTGCCAAATAAAGCCTTACTTAGTGGACTAGTTGCGTATAGATGGATGTATCCAATTGAGAGATATTATTTAAATTTATCCTATCACTCTTAAAAGTTAACTAAATAGTGCCCTATCTAATTATGGTTAATCATTTGTTATGATTACTAGGTACACTAAGGAGATTTGTTAGAAATAAAGCATGTTCAGAAGGGTCAATTGCTGAAATGTATGTTGTTAAAGAGTTCATGACATTCTATTCAATGTATCAAAAAGGAATTGAAACCAACTTCAATGTGCCAGAGTGAATCAGTGATATGGTTGATGGTAGTGACATATCAGTGTTCTTCCAACGATGTAAGCCGATTAGTGCTGGAAAAACAATTGCTCTTCCTACAGATAAGTAAGAGATTGCACATTGGTCTGTGCTTATGAATTATCATGAGATTAGGCCCTTTATTGAGTAAGTTTTTCTAACCTATTGTGAAATAAAGATATGTAATAAGTAGAGATATTTCATATAATCTTGATTGAATTTTTTTTCATCCATAGTGAGCACATGGATGAGTTAAGGCAACAATGTCCATTATATGTTGACAGGAGACATAGTGAACAATTTTCTTCATGGTTAAAGCATCGAGTGAGAAGAAGGTTTGTACGTGGTCTGCATTAATAATTATATATAGATTCTATTAAATACTTATTTGATTTTTTTTCATTTTTGGTTATAGATGACGACATTAACTAGCTCTCGTGAAGGAAGTATCTTTGAGTCTTTATATGCATTAGCATGTGGACCTCATAGTTTGGTGCAGAAGTATACTATATGCAATACAAAATGGCATGTGATTTTGCACTTAAGCCCATGATCTGCGTAGGATTACACAAAATAGTGGTGTTGTAATGTTAGGAAATTATGGGGAAGATAATATTACATTTTATGGGCTGCTAACAGATATTATCATGTTTGAATATGTTAGGGGTAAAAATGTTGTTCTTTTCAAGTGCAAATGGTACAATCATGGAAATTTGAATATGAGGGTCAACGACATTGTAAAAGGCATCAATGTAACTAAGTTCCGGTTCAAAGATAACCTATTTATTTAGGCAAACCAAGCAAAGCAAGTCTTTTATGTGGAAGATTTGTTATTCGGTCCAAATTGGCAGATTGTGCAAGAATGTGAAGTTAGATGTGCATATGATATCCCTTTGCATGGTAATGAAGAAGGTTTAAATGACGTTGAGGAGTCTAATGAAGTTCCAATGGAAGTCGAGGAATTTTCCTTAGAGTTTTTAGATCGAAATGATATTGCGTTTGATGTAATAAAAAATGTTTTATTGAATTTCGAGCAACGTTTGAATGACGATTTAGAGGACTTAGAGACAAGCAGTAGTGAGAATGAATGTGATATTGTTTAGAGTCCACCGATGACAATGATGAATAAATTCTTATTATTCAATTGAACCATTGTTGCTTTTGATAGAATAAAAGATAATATTACATTTTTACTTCTCTTTATATTTTGCTTTTGCTTCTGTTATTGTTGTTGTTTCAATTTCTCAGTTGTTGTGTTCATTGTTGTTGCAAAAAGCTTCGTTCAGCCTCAATTGACCAAAGGCAAAGTTTTCTCTTCATTTTTGTATGCAGATTTTAAGAGAATTTATAAGTTAATATAAAAGGTCAATTATTAAGGGTTGTGATGCATATACAATATTATAAATTACAGTAAAATTCATGTATACATAAGACATTTTGTTATTGTGAGTGAGTTGAGATTGGGATAGGACAAAGTAATATCCTTACTTCGTATTATGACCTCAACCAATTATTTAAGCTTTTGGTTTGGGTGATTCCTCAAACTTGTGAAGAATTTGGATTTTTTCTACAAAAATATTTTGATGAGTTTGACTAGTTTTATGCTCGAAAATATGGTTTTTGTTTATTTTTAGAAGATTAGACATTTGTTGGGTAGGATTATTGAGTGACTAGGTTCTCTCTTAATGTGAAAAGACATAATACTGATACAATTTGGTGATGTATCTTAGTTGGTGAGTTCAAGTGATATTTATCGTTTTATTTTCGACATTGTTTTACAGTAGTTTTATCTAAATGGTTAGGTTATTTTTTGTGTTTCATATAAGATTGGTGACTATTTTCCAATTTTGTGTGATAAGTTATTTGATTCTTTTTGTAATTGTTGATAATAATCTCAAGATTTCATAACTTATTAGTCCATATCTTCAGTTGCCCAGGATTGCTTATCCTTCTTCTCTAGGGGAGACTCCCACAACTTCACATTTGTTTGATCTTTGAACGTTCATTGGTTTTAATTGTGTTCATAACTATTTTTCTCTCCTATAGGGTGTCAAAGAAGGATGGTATGATGGGGCCAGCATTGCTTTTGATGTTATACTTGTAATTGTTGTGACAGGTAAGACAATGCGTGTTGCAACTGTTCATTTATTAAATAGTTGAATTAGTGGGTGACAATGGTATATGAAAGTTGTACAACTTTTATTTATCATCTAGTTCAAGGCAGTAAGAGAAATAGTGGTAAACAGATAAGAGATATAGAAAGGGAAGAGAGTAAGGAAGAATAAGGAATAAGGAGAAAAAATCAAGAGTTTAATAGAACTTAGAGGAAGATAAGGGAAAAATAGTCACTATTTATTATATGTGCCAAAACTCAACATTAAACTTTCACTATTTATACTTTCAGTTTGTGCTTTTTGGTGGTCAATTAATAGTACCATTTAAATCTAATGTCGAATTGAATGAAGGTGATTCACATGGGACCTGGTCTACCCAAGAAGAAGAATAAGGCCGCACCAAGTAGCTTAGTACCGACACAACTGCAGTCGTGGTACCGTCAGCTTCTTGGAAGTGTAGCTAATGAGTCGTCTACTCCTACACAGCCAGAATATCACACACTTGCACCTTGTGAGCCTACTCCAACACCAAGAGATGTCACATCTGCTCCTATTACTCATCCTATAGATAAGTATCTATAACTTTTGAATATGCAACGCAATATTAGTTCTCCATCAACTTTTCAAGAGATGCCTCCAGCTTCTTATAATCAGCCACCAGTAAAGGGCACTATTATTCCCCGTATTAGTGCTCACGTTTCACGTTAGCCACACAGGGAACCCGAGTTGGGTAAAAATTCACCGGAATCATTACCACTTGATACCTCTGCAAGCACTGCAGGTATGATCTTTCACATCACATTGGTGAAACATATAAGTTTAATAATTTTGTTTATCTAATCAATTAAGAGCATGTTATATTCTTATTGTAAAATATTCCTTTACTATATTTAAGGATCCATGATAGATTCGAAAAAGACAAGGGGTGTCACAAAAGGACATAGATTGGCAAAGATTAATAAGGCGATAGGTAAGAGATTGGAGATAGAGATCTCCCCTGCTGAAGGACGACCAAGCAACTCCATACATTCTGCCAAATTATCGAGTAAGATTGGTATGGTATCCTGAACTTCTTTACCTATAAAAAAATGAAAAAAAATAACTAATGAGGAGTTGGACATTGTATTTGATAAGTTAGACGTAAGTATTATTAAACTATCTAATTTGTACATGTTTTCCATATGCCTAAAGCTTTAACCAATAATTTATAATTTTTTGTGGCAAAAGTTGGAAGTCAAGGGAATGAGGACAGACAATAAAGTACATGCTGCTGTCAAGAAGTTTCTTTCTTTAAGGTCTAAAGATCTAAGATTTCATTTAAAAAAGCATTATACCAAACATGGAAAGAATGTTAAGCCGCATAATGCGACAGTGGTGGAATGGATGGATTTATGTGAATATTGGGAGCAATTAGCTACAAAGGTTACTTAATTTGAACACAAGACTTAATTTCACAACTTTATTGACAACTTGTTATATTTTAGTATTTATGAATTGTGATTTATAGATTTTGTTATGTTTACGATTAGGAAAAAAGTGAAAAAACCCAAATTGGCTAGGCGTAAGATCAAATGTCGACCAAACTTCGACTCCGAGGCCTTTGTAGCGATACGATATGAGATTGTGAGTTATTATCTTTTTAATTATATTTTACTTTGATTGACATTTCAAAATTTTTAATAAATATTACTAGTAATATATTTCTATACAATAGAGTGACAAAGATGGAAAAGAGTGTGACTGGATAAAGTTATGGTATCACACTCATTATGATGAAAGTAAAGGTCAATGGACAACTACCGAATGCAGAGAAAAATGGGTGAGTATATAGTTCATTTACAAATATTTTTTAAATAAGATTGTGTATCTAATTAACTCTTAATTTTCAGGAATTAATGTGTAAGGAATTGGTAGATTCAATAGAATAAGGTCATCGGATGACAGAAGATGAAGTATTTGACAAAGTCTTGAGCACTAGATCAAATTACGTTATTGGTATAGGAGTTGAGCCTCGACCATAAGGAAAGACTTTGGTCAGAAAGAGACTTCGAGACGAACTAGAGGAGTCGAAGAAAGTTAATCAAGAGTTACAATCTCAAGTCAATGAATTGAATAAAAAAGTTGAACAAATGCTGGATCGACTAACTATCGAAGCGGAACAACAAAGAATTTAATTTGAACAATAAAAAAAGCTCTTGGAACTCTTATGTTCTACACATAATATTCGTTTAGGTTAGATATATGTACTCATATTGATAAATTATATACTTATGACTATTTACTATACACTTATGATGTACTTTTGATATTAATTAGTGTATTATGATATGTTTGCGAATTGCAATTAAATAATGCATTGTCTGCAGGTATGAAATTCTTTTGATACATGAATAATTATTAAAATTAATGATATACTAAAAAATTGAAGAATTATTAAATAAATAAAATTCATAAATAATATTGAATAGTTATTAAACAAATAAGATTTAAAAAATTTACATTGCAAAAAATAATTATTAAAATTAAAAATTATTAAATTAAATTGATTTTCAAAAAATTTAAAAATAATACTATTTATGACATTTTTGTATAAACGTCACAGAAGATTTTCCATGACGTTTTTGTATAAACGTCACAGAAGACCTTTTGCGACGTTTTAAAAAACGTCACAGAAACCTTTTGCTTATACCACATTACGCGACGTTTTTTTGACATTTTTTAAAACGTCACGAAATGTATTCTGTGACGTTTTTTTTAGATTCTGTGACGTTTTTAAAACATCATAAATTGTGTTGTTTTCTTGTAGTGTGTTCAATTATTGTCCAAAGTGGCTTCAAGTGATTTCCAAAACCTAAGAGATAATTCTCAACTTGCAATAATATTTATGGTTTTGCATCTTAATTGAATTTATAGAAATTCTCAATTATATGTTTCTAAATCTTATATTCCAATTTAGGTTTTGTAATCAATATAAACCTTTACTATTTTTATTTAAATCTAATATGATTTTAGGATGAGACTAAGATCCACTGTGATTTTAAGATTAAAGGTATAAATTTTTTTGCATCTTATTGTGAAGTTTGATCATTTTCTTCCAACATTCCGCAAACCATTTTTGAAACTGGCTCATCTCAACCACTATGTCACATATCCACATAACTTGTTTAGAGAACTCTACAACTAATGTAAAGAGGGTTATGCAACAAGTGCTAGTTCCTTAGAGCCTAAGCTTATTATAATAAGATTTGAACTTTTAATAATTTAATTAAAATAAATTATGATTTCAATTAAACTTTAATTATAATTACAATTAATTCTAATTAAATAAAAATTGGACCCAAATAAAATTGAATATTTCACATTTGTTTTTATTTATTAAATATCTCATATTTAATCATAATATTTATCAAACATTACAATCAAGTTTAAATTGATTACCCTCTTTAACTTGTTCTTTATGTATAAACTATTAGCTTTCTAAATCTATCTACAATGGATATAAATTATAATTTTAACTCATGTTTAGGACTAAGAAAATTAAACTCCTTTAATTCATTTTAATTCTCTAATTAAACAACTTATATCCAAAGATCAAGACTTGTATCTAGTTAAGCTCCATGACTATTCAAATATTTAAGAACGTCAAAGTAGTTTTGACTAACCTTTTCATACATTATTTTTTGTTATAATTCAATCCTTTCATTATATAATATTTTCATTGGAGATAGAGCATGAAATTAGTGTTTACTCTATCTGAGCTAATCGTATAAGTTCTCTACCATTAGTAATTGATTTATTAATGACATTGAATACTATTATCAAAGTGTCGTTCCACCTTGATCAAGGATCTCCAAAAGCAATACTAATCTAGAACCTCAAACCATCTCCCTAATCACTTTAAGGTAACGAATCTAATATATTCGATGACTACTATCTGAGCTACCCTTGACTAAAATAGTTCATAAATAGTATCAAAAGATATCGATCCCTATACAATGTACTTTGGAGATCTCAAGTCAAAAGATCACTTATATAATCATTACCATGAAAACTTTCATAGACATACAAGTAATGTTCCAAATAGCATTCTCATATGATGTCAATTCAGTGAACTTGTTCTCTAACAAGCACTCACACATTTATTTAATTATATCCATACTTTAGTTTATAAAGTCAACTACTTCCTTTATAAAGAAGAAACATAATATATGATAATCTTTTTACACTCTATTAATATTCATTCTCAATAGAACATTGACTAGGAACAATTTAGGAATAATAAATTATTATAACATTAATCTCATAGTTATAATCTCAACATAATTTCATTTGTAATGTATATTTATCCCATTGACTTTTTCATATACATATGAATATATATAAGATAACGAATGCCTTTAAATAATTATATCACTAAACTATTGCTAACCGATTGGGTATAAGGCATAAATAATTAGTTAATTTTCATTCTACATAGTACTACATAACTTTGGTACTAATACTCACTAAAGTTGGATAAATAGTGACATTAATATACTAGTAGCTGATATTAGTATCCAACTTCTATTTCCTAAAGATTGATCTTTGTCTGAAACTAGGAATTTAGGGTCTTAGGGATTTTTATCAATGTATGCCTTATAACCAATTGGTTAGCTGTAGATTTTGTTACATAATTAATTAAAGACACTATTTATCTTTATGTTTTTGTTAATTATAAATTCTTTGCAATAATTGCTTTACAATTAAAATTATGATGAAATCATAATTTTAAGATTCAATTTGCATTTATGGATTAATTCTAAATTGTTACTTTTAGTTTTGTAAAAAAGGGACATAGATGAAATAGTAAAACTAGCACTCATTATAATTTTTATGAAAAAATAATTAATCTCAAAAGTTAATGTGTGGAGATATTTAAACAAACTTGTGCGTTCTTATTAAAGAATAAGTTCACTAAACTTACACAATTATGAGGATCCTAAATGAAATATTATCTATATTTTTGTGAATTATTTATGATTGGTGTATAATTGATTAAATTAGAAAGCATGACTATGCATACATATATTGAGTTAAATTATTTGGACATTCTTAATATTTAAGTGGTAATGATATATTGCTAGACATCAATCTTGATCTATAATTATAAATTGTTTAATTAAAGAATTATGTATAAATTAAAAGGGGATTTAAATTTATTTAATTAGAATTCTAATTATGAATTAGAATTATAATTTATAATCATTGTCAACATATTAAGAACCTAATGGGTCACATATAAAAGAGAACTTAAAAAGAGAAATTTAAATTTAAATTAAGTTAGACTTAAACGTAAAGTTTGAGAAACTTCGGGGATTATAATACATTTGATTTTATTAAAATTAAATTGTAATTATGGTTAGTGTTAAGCTTTAATTAAAATTAGGATGTTTAATTTTAATAAGAGAGAAACTCTTTCAGCCTTTCTCTATAAATAAGAGGAAGGCATAGAAAAGATTGAAGTTTTGATAGAACAACTGCATAAGCAGTGGACTTAAATGTCATATTTAGTCGTCGCAGAAGACGAAGAATATAAAGAAGCGATTGCAGCAACAAATTTTCTTGGTATCCCATCAGAAGGATTCAGAAAAATCGATAAAGAAGTGACAAATTCAGAAGGAATTCGAGTAGCAATTAAACAGAACAATAGTGTTATTTATCTTTTGATAAAAACGCTAAAGAAATTAGAAATACTTGAAACAAAAGTTTCAAGATTGGAAGATAGCCTTTTAAAGGCATCAAAAGAAAAAGGGAAATATAGCACGAGTTGCTATGATGAATGAACTTCAACTACCAGAAGATTGGGATATAGTATCAGTAGGTATGAATGAAGATGATAGTGATGGAATACTATCAATATTAGAAGGAGAAGATCCTGATCATACTACAGTATTGCAGAATCTTGCAGAACCCATAGAATACTTATTTGTCATCAATGACAATAAGGAAATTCTACAAAGAAAATATAATTGGCTAGAAGATGTTACTCTAGCAGAAGAAATGAAAAATTGTACTCATACTTGGCAGTACAATAGTCCCATACAGGATTACTTTATCGATAATGATAAATGTAATTACTGTAAAAGCAAAACAACAGAAATAATGAGAATACACTGTCCAAATTGCCTCATGACAGTATGTCCATTTTGTGCAATGTTATACCTCGACATCAAAGTCAACAAAAGGTATTCAACATATGTACCATTATTCTCCAACAAGGACAATGTAATTGCTGAAATGAACAATTATATTGATCAAATTTTGGCAGAAGATTCAGTACTGATTACTGAAAATAAAAGGTTAGAGAAAATTACTGACTCATTCCTTCAACAGGAATTAGATCAGTTAAAGAAATTTGATGAAGAAAAATTAAAACAAGAATTAAGAGCCTCAAATAGGATTTTGGTCATTAATGATCAAAAATCAATGAAAGCATCAGATGTGCAGCAAAGCGTGGTGAAACCAGAACTACCAGATGAACCAAAAATTTTAGTCAACATTACAAAGACAGTAGAATACGCTAAAGTATTCAACAAAAAAACTGCAGGAGCAGCTGGATTTGATTTATACAGTATAGACTGTATTGCAATACCAGCATTAGAAAGAAGAAATATAGCAACAGGTATCAAAATGGAAATAACACAACCAAATGTTTATGGAAGAATAGCTGGGAAATCCTCTGTATCAGCAAAAGGAATTGATGTCTCAGCAGGAGTCATTGATAATGATTATAGAGGTATGATTTATGTTGTGTTATTCAATACAACGCATGAAGGTTATTTGATAGATATTGGTGATCCAATTGCTTAAATAATATTTGAAAGATACCTAATACCACAAATTCAGTTAGTAGAAATATTAACTGAAACAGAAAGAATGTCAAGTCCACTTGACAAAAGAAAGGAAGAAAGTGGAGAAGTAGTCCTATATAGAAGAAAAGGGAAGGAGCAACTTAAGACTATGATTGATGGAAAAACTGGAGAATTACGCGGAAGAATCAACAATTAATTGTATAATTTTATTATACAATTCAAAATACCAGGATGTAAAGACTTTAAGTTAAGAGCTATTTTGGACACAGGCGCAACAAAATGCTGTGTAAAAATAGACGCAATACCTAAAGAAGCAAAAACAAGAGCTGGTTATGCTTTGGAAATTACAGGGATCAATTCAGCACATCAAGCTAGTCATAAGTTAAAGGATGGTATAATGATTATCATGGAAAATGCGTACAAGATACCATTGACATATTGTGTTCCCATGACAACGTTAGATGGAATACAAATGGTGATAGGTTGCAACTTCATACGTTCTCAAAAAGGGGGACTTAGGATAGAAGGAAATACAATTACCTTCTACAAAAACTTGTCAACAGTTCCGACAAGTACAGAAATAAAGATAGCTAAGATGGCTATCCCAGAATTAGAAATGGATGCCGATGAATATTATACCATAAAAAATATGGTATGTTATAATATTGGCAAGAGTATTCCACAATACTCAAAAGAAATCATTAATGAATTGGAAAGATTAGAAAAGCTGGAATATATTGGAAAGGATCCACAGAAGCATTGGGCAAAGAATGGACTGGTATGCAAAATTGAGGTAATCAATCCAGATCTCACTATTCAAGATAAGCCTCTGAAGCATGTGACACCATTGATGGAAAGTCAGTTTAAAAAACATATACAGGCTTTATTAGACCTTGGTGTTATAAGGCCATCAAAATCGCGACATCGTACAATGGCAATGATAGTATATTCGGGGACTACAGTAGATCCAGAAACACAAGAAGTCAAACATGGAAAGGAACGGATGGTATTTGATTACAGAAAGCTAAATGAGAATACTCATAAGGATCAATACTCTTTGCCAGGAATCAATACCATACTAAAGAAAATTGGAAATAGTCAAATATACAGCAAGTTTGACTTAAAGAGTGGATTTCATCAAATAGCAATGGACCCAGAATCAATACCATGGACAGCCTTCATTGTTCCAGATGGGCTATATGAATGGCTCGTAATGCCATTTGGATTAAAGAACGCTCCAGCTATATTTCAAAGAAAGATGGATCAATGCTTTAAAGGACATGAAAGGTACATTGTTGCATATATCGATGATATATTAATTTTTTCATATTCAGTCCAAGATCACAAGAAACATTTACAGATATTCTTTGAAATCTGTGAACGATATGGATTAGTCCTATCAAAAGAAAAAATGATTGTAGGGTTCCAGAAGTGGAATTTTTAGGTGCCATCATAGGCAATAAGGAAATTAAGCTCCAGCCACATATAATAAAGAAATTGTCAGAGTTTCTTGAAGAGCAATTAAAGGAAAAGAAAGGATTAAGATCATGACTAGGAATTCTGAATTATGCGCGAAGCTACATTCCTAAATTAGGAATTTTGGTTGGACCATTATACAACAAAACTGCTCCAAATTCGTGTTTATCTCTGCGGTAGTTTCTTAGTTTTATTTTCAATTTAACTCAGCAACTTTTCTCTTCCCAAATTCGTGTTTATCTCTGCGGTAGTTTCTAGCCTACACCTTTTTATTTACTTTTAATCTATTACTATTATTTATATCTTTATTGCTATTATTTTTATTCTTATTATTTATTTAGTTATTTCGATTAGTAATTAATTTATTTATCAAGTTATTGGATTAATCACGTTTTCTTCATTATTATCAATTTTCTAAAAATTCTTTTTACCATTACTTGTATTTCATTTATTTTATGTTTTTAATGAATTATTTCTATAACTTGCATCATTCTTATATTGTCTCATTTGCATATGGGTCGACTGGAAACAGCCTCTCTACTATGTAGAGGTAAGGTTGCGTACTATTGGACCTCCCTAGATCCCGTTTTATTGCGAAATTTCGGATTGGGTGATGATGATGATGATGATGAACCACGCACAAATAGGTTGAATCAAACTATTTTAACATTCTTAATATTTGACTGATCATGACATATTACTAAACATTAATCTTGATCTATGATTATAAATTGTTTAATTAGAGAATTTAAGATAAATTGTAAATTATAATTATAATTTATAATCACTTTTAATATATTAGGAATGTAATAAGTCATACATAAAAAAGTAGTTACAAAGAGAAAATTTAATTTTAATTAAGTTGAACATAATTGTGAAGTTTAAGAAACAACAGAGATTAAATATAAGATCTTTAATTTTATTAAAATTAAAATGTAACTAGAACTAAAGTTAAATTTTAATGTAACTAGAACTAAAGTTAAATTTTAATTATAATTAGGAAGTTTAATTTTAATTATAATAAGAGGAAGACATAAGGGAGCTAGCACTCCGATCTTCTTCTAGTTGAAAGTTATAGTTGAAAGATAGGTGGATAACTTATAGTTGAAAGTTCTAGAAGAAAAATTTATATATGAATTTGAATCAATTACGTTTAAAACCTTTTATTTATAGTTATTTTAAACCCTTTATTTATTTTTCCTTTTCTTTTATCTTCTTTTTTGTTCTCGGCTTTTTTTCTCACTTTCTATAACGAAAGAGGCGCATTTCAAGTCCGTTATCAAGCACTCAACATCTCCTAAAAACTCAAGATCGTTGAAGAACTGATCTTTTCACTTCTGCTTTCTTTCTTAAGATCCTCTGCAGTGCAGAGTGACCAAGTTCTTGTTTTGTCTCATGTGTTACATTGCATATGTGCGTCTTCGCCAGTTCTTTTTTTCCTTTTCTGATGTTAATACTTAGGAATTTATCCAAGCCGTTTCAGCTCTACAGACGGCCCCGACGTGAGGTTTTGTTGTGCAGCCTCTTTTGTTATTTTATCTAAGACAGCGTCGAGGTGCGGTCAGTTTCTTGCATAATTTCTTGGGCAAGCTTTTTGTGACATTGGTTGTTTTTCTTTTGTTCAAGCACAAACTCTTATCTTTAATTTGGATCCTTATTTACATAAGGAAAAAGAAAGGAAATATTGAGGAGAAAAAAGTAGAAAAGAATAGAAGAGAAATTAGATTTCTTTTCCTTTGTTTGTTTTTCTAATTTATCAAAGGAGTGAATTGAAACTTATAAATCTTTATGTCCTGATTATAGAACTTGTTTATCTTTTGTTAAATAAGGATACAATGGTAATTTACTTATCTTGTCTTATTTTGTCTTGAATTTTTCCTCATTTCCCACTAATTTGATGGAAAATATATTTGATCTAAATTTCTCTCTTATTTTTTTCTATTCTCTCCCTTTTTTTTTGCTTATTTTTGTCTAAACAGTAAAAAAAAGAGAAATTGTATTTCCCTTCTTTTCTTTTCTTTTACTTTCCTTGTATCCAAACAAAGTATTAACTAAATATTGCCTTTATTCGTACACCTCAACTCCAACAAATCACAATCATCGATTGGGTGTGACAAATCGGTACCCAAAATGCTCAGTATCAATGGCCACATATTTCTTCTCTATTTTATACAGCTCTTCATTTTGTAAATTTTTAGATAAATCCCAGAGTTATTTTGGGAATTTTTTTCTTTTTTCCGTGTATTCTTTGTAGAAGCAGCTTTTGAAACAAGTTTGTGTTTTTGTTGCTGGGTTTTCTTTCTCTGTCCAGATGTTTATCCTCCATGTTCTTAAAGATGATTTTTTTTTTTGTGTGGGTACCTTCTTTGATATGCACTCTCATTAAGCGACTCTGTCGTTGTGCCCTCTCTATTTTACACGAGAAGGGGACTGGTCTAACCAGAGGGGGAAAGCATTTTCTAGTTTCTATGTCCAGTTCCTGCTGTTTCGTTATTTAAATGGTGACTTTCGAACCCTTCAAGACCACTGAGAAAAGTCGCTGTTTCAAGTCTTGTCCTTTAGCGAGAAAGAAACCAGCAACTGTAGCTTTCAAAGAAGAAAAAATGGCCGATCAACTTACCGATGACCAGATCTCCGAGTTCAGGGAAACCTTTAGCTTGTTCGATCAGGATGGCGATGGTTCGTTCCCTTCTTTCTCCATCTCTCTCTCTCTCTCTCTCTCTCTCTCTCTATATATATATATATGTAGGTTTGTATATGTATATTATGTACATAAACACACAGAGAATTATATGTAAATTCATTGAAAAAGTTTTCTCCTTTATTCTCTCCTACTGTCACTGTGTCATAAAAATTGAAGAGAAGAGAAAATCTACAACCTTTTGGAAAGCATTTTCAAGTTTTAGATGATGCAACTTTTGCGCTGATGATTTTGCATGGAGTTTTTGTTCTGTAGTGCAAGTGCAACCGATACGTTCTTATCAGCGCGTATGTATCTGTTATGTTCCTTATGATACAGTATACCACTGCTAGATTTGGCTTTTGGGTTTTCTTTGGCTTTTAATTTTTTTAAAGGTTATTTACGCTGTTGGTTCTACTCCTTTTGTCTTGTTAGAAGAAAAAGGAGAAAAAGATCTGATCTTTATTAGTCAAATGACTTGATTTTTTAGCATTTCGGTCGTGTTTATATAGAAGCTAGAATTTTGTGAAGAGGGTAGCTTGCAGCTCTATGTTTTATTGAGGTTTTCCCAATTTGTGTTTTGGGTTATACAGGGGATTCGATGGTAGTTTGAACTTTCTTGTTTTGTAGTAGCTCAAATCCTACTTGCTCCTGAGCTTGTTGACTTTGTCATGTCGTCCCAGGACAAGGTAGATGTTATTTTCTCAAAATATATGTTCTTGCAAATCGGAATGGTGATGTGCAGCAATCGGAATAGTAGATTAGTAGTCACCTGTCAAGGATTAACATGCACAATATCGAAAAATGGTGATCAATTTTGCCGCATATCAGGTATAAGCAGAACTTTGCAACATATCAGTATATTTATTTTACTATTTTCTTAATAACTTTGTTGCTAAACTTGCATCATATAATGAAGAATACATCGGGTGAGAGCCATACATAGATATATATTGTGTACTTTATAGCCCTATTATCGTATCTATGGCGCGAGACAACCGCATCAGCTCACAACAACCAGCAGGTGCACATTTATACCTTTTGCTTCCTTAAATTTCTATTAAAGTTTGTTGTCTGTAACTATGGTCTTTTTCACGTTAGTCTACTGTTTATAGCCATATCCATAAGTGGTAGAACCAGTTTTACTGGTAATTGCTTATGTGTGCTTGCCTCCTAGTGATCTCCTTTTTTTTGGATTAGTGTTTTGTAAGCTCATGATTTTTCTTCTGGGGTGGCTTGTAAGCCACGAGCAAGTTTTAACGTACATAATTTCTACCGTCTATTGTCGCCGATGAGCAAGTTAGCTTGGGATCTTATTTAATATAGCTCTTGTCAGCTCAGCCAACCAAATGTTTCGGATGGAGAGGTTCAGCGTTCTACACGACTTTTGATAGACTTTAATTTACTGTCTCTGACACACATCCTTCGTTAGCTTCCTTGAGCCTCCTGACAAAAGAACCGTTGGGTCCAAATGTTACAAGACGCTTCCTTTTTCTTCTTACCATGTTGTTAAAGCCTTGTTCATTAAATTCTCTCCTCTCCTCTGCACTTTGCTCCTTCTCTCTGGCAGGCCTCACAGACACACGCATTTTCATTTTGTTTTCATAAGTCCTTTGCTCTTTCTGTTTTGCCCTCCCTTGCAATTACACCTACAGTTCATACAGTTTTTTTGTGTCTTACTATTTTCTTATTAGTTTTTTTTTTATTTTTTTATTTGTATTTTTATTATTACTATTACTTTCACTTGTATTTGAGTTTCCTATTAGTTTTGATTTTGTCATTATTATTATTATTATTATTACTATTATTATTATTATTTGTGATTAGTATTATTAGTGTTATTTGCATTTATTTTAGCTATATCTTGAGATTTGGGTATTTTTATTATTATTTCTATTTAGTGCTTTTATTTCACCATTACTTGTATTTTCATTTATTTTTATGTTTTATGAATTGTTTCTGTTACCTGCATCATTTTTATATTGTCTCATTTGCATGTGGGTCTACCGAAAACAGCTTCTCTACTATGTAGGAGTAAGGCTGCGTACTACCGGACCTCCCCAAATCCTGCTTCATTGCGGGATTTCGGACTGGGTGATGATGATGATATTATTCAATTAAAAAGATTCAAATGAAAAAATATAACAATTGTTTTTTTTGCTACACGTATGATTAGATCATGATTAGTTTCCCAATAATTTTATAGTGTTGTTAGAATAGCTTTAAATAAGAGTTCGAAAGGTTTTGTGATGGAAATGAAATGGATTTAGATGAGAGGGTTACAATAGCTATAGATCGGTATTGTTACTCAAACCTTGGGTAAACAATTTTGGTTAAACAATTTATGACTAAAAGTGGGTTATATATATATACGTATTCAAATTAACATTCGTCAATGAAGTGCAATGTATTTATATAATATTTTACTAATTACGAGTTCTAAAACAGTTATAAATAGCATTAGAACAGACAGAAAAATTCGGAATGCTTTCTGAAATTCAGTGAGATTATATGGAACAATGCCATTGAATAATGGTCCCAATACTGTGTTACTTTACACGATTTATAATTCCCAAGTCAAGTTGAGATTTATGGAGCACAAAACTATTTCTTGACTTTTTATAGTTATTACAGTTGAAGAAGCATTGTATTATTCTGCTGTAGCTTATTTGTGTGTTCAAGCCTAGAGGGCAAGGATAGACATGAAAGCGGAGCTGATTGTTAAAGCAATATATGATAGCCTCTTCAAGCTGGGACCAAAACTCATCAACTTGTTGTGGAAAAAGTCAACAGCTATGAGATCAACGAGACCTATGTATATAAGCACACCAGAAGACAGAGAACCCAATAAGCCTTCCATAATCAAGGCATTTGGATTGCTATCATCGTAGCCTGTCAATGAGAAAATTATCATTCCTAATACTATCCCCATTAGTGTAGTTACTGAAAACATGAAGCACATGTAGGCCACTGTTCTAAACCCAAATCCTGCCTGCAGTTACAAGTAGTAGTAAGAACTTTAGAGAACAGACATAGAAGAGGAGATATTCCAATACAGAAACTATTGGAATACAAGATTTCCCAATTTTTAGGAAATACAAGATTCTCAATATGTAGGTGTAGCCAATAACTAATTGAAATAGATGAAAGAGGGCTAACACAAAAGCATTTCTACAAAAACTAAGTCTCGAAGTTGACATTTGACAGGAGCATCATAACTGATTTTAAAAGTTCAAACCAAGTTTTAGAATGTTAGAAGAATTGTTCTCTCTGATGTAACAAACCAAGTTTTAAAAGTTCAAATTATTTTATTTCCCGCTCAGCTTAGTTTTTTAACAGCTATATATACAAACATTCTGTACTGTTTCACAATATGAAATAATATTACTCCCTCGATATATTTCTTCCTTTCTTCTACAAAGGTACTTTTATGGCTACGGCTTGCCAAATTGACGCCACCAGAGTGTTGAGCTGTCGGAACTCTGAAGCAGCCTCCCGTCTGAAGTTAATTTCCATCTTCGTTATCTTCTTCACTAGTGTTCTGGGAATCTCTTCTCCAGTGCTTTTCGTTTGTTTTTTACAAGGAAAATCTTTCTATGATAAGACAATTCTCGTTATCAAATACTTCACTGTCGGTGTAATTCTCTCCATCGCACTCGTTCACGTGCTTTCCGATGCCACGTAAATGAGTGCGGTGGAGAGAATTACGCTGGCGGCGAAGCATTTGATGACGAGAATAGCTTTGCCGTAGAAAGGTTTTCCTTCGAAAAAGCGAGCGAGAAGCACTGGAAAAGAGATTCTCAGGACGCTAGTGAAGAAGATAACGAAGATGGAAATCAACTTCAGCTGGGAGGCTGCTTCAGAGTTCTGGCAGCTCATCGCTCTGGTGGCGTCAATTTGGCAAGCCGTAGCTATGAAAATACCTTTATAGAAGAAAGGAAGAAATATGTCGAGGGAGTAATATTATTTCATGTTGTGAAACAGTACAGAATATTTGTATATATAGCTACTGAAAAACTAAGCTGAGCGGGAAAGAAAATATTTTGAACTTTTAAAACTTGGTTTGTTACACCAGAAAGAACAATTCTTTTAACATTTTAAAACTTGATTTGAATTTTTAAAGTTAGTTATGGTGTTCCTACCGAATGTCAACTTCGGGACTTAGTTTTTGTGGAAATGCTTTTACGTTAATCCTCTTTCATCTATTCAATTAGTTATTGGCTATACCTACATATTGAGAATCTTGTATTTCCTGAAAATTTAGGAATTTTGTATTCCAATAGTTGAAAGTATTGGAATATCTCCTCCTTTATGTCTGTTCTCTAAAGTTCTTACTACTACTTGTAACTGCAGGCAGGATTTGGATTTGGAACAGTGGCCTACATATGCTTGATGTTTTCAGTAACTACACCAATGGGCATAGTATTAGGAATGATAATTTTCTCATTGACAGGCTACGATGATAGCAATCCAAATGCCTTGATTATGGAAGGCTTATTGGGTTCCCTATCTTCTGGTGTATTTATATACATGGGTCTCGTTGATCTCATAGCTGTTGACTTTTTCTACAATAAGTTGATGAGTTCTGCTCCCAGCTTGAAGAGGCTATCATACGTTGCTTTAATAATGGGCTCCGCTTTCATGTCTATCCTTGCCCTTTGGGCTTGACCACACAAATGAGTTACAACAGAATAATATAATGCTTTTTCAACTGTGATAACTACAAAAAGTCAAGAAACAATATTGTGCTCCTTAAATGTCAACTTCACTTGGGATTTGTAAATCGTGTAAAGTAGCACAGTATTGGGACCATAATTCATTGGCATTGTTCCATATAATCTCACTGAATTTCAAAAAATATTATGAATTTTTCTGTCTGTTCTAATGCTGTTTATAACTATTTTAGAACTCGTAGTTAGTAAAATACTATATAGCTACATTACACTTCATTGACGAATGTGACAGCATCAAAGATTATATGAACATGATACAACTAATTAATATATTAATGGAACCACTTAAATTACCTTCTGTGCTCCTGTTGTCGCAAAATCAGCTCTTTTTTTTCACTTTATCTCAATGCACATTGGATGACAGATTGACATAAATGGTTTATTTTAAAAACCTTTCACGCCAAATTAATTTGGATTTAATGATGTTAATTTGAATATGGATATATTATATAACCCACTTTTAGTCATAAATTGTTTAACCAAAATTATTTACCCAAGGTTTGAGTAACAACACCGATCTATAGCTATTGTAACCCTCTCATCTAAATTCATTTCATTTTCATCACAAAGCCTTTCGAACTCTTATTTAAAGCTATTCTAACAACACTGTAAAATTATTGGGAAACTAATCATGATCTAATCATAGGTGTAGCAAAAAAAACAACTGTTATATTTTTTTCATTTGAATCTTTTTAATTGAATAATATGAAAAAAATAATTATAAATAAAAGGGTTTAAAATAACTATAAATAAAAGGGTTTAAACGTAATTGATTCAAATTCATATATAAATTTTTCTTCTAGAACTTTCAACTACAAGTAACATATCTAGCCTCTAACATCTAAAAAAAAGGAACTCAATAATTAGAAAAAAAGATGGGAGTGCAAGCTCCCTTATGTATTCCTCTTATTATAATTAAAATTAAACTTCCTAATTATAATTAAAGTTTAACTTTAGTTCTAGTTACATTTTAATTTTAGTAAAATCAAAGATCTCATATTTAATCCCTGAAGTTTCTTAAACTTCACAATTATCTTCAACTTAATTTAAATTAAAATTTCTCTTTGTAACTACTTTTTTACGTATGACTTATTACATTCTTAATATATTAGCAGTGATTATAAATTATAATTATAATTTATAATTTATCTTAAATTCTCTAATTAAATAATTTATAATCATAGATCAAGATTGATGTTTAGCAATATGTCATGACTAACTAAATATTAAGAATGTTAAAATAGTTTGATTCAACCTATCTGTGTGTGGTTACAATGCATAATTTAATTCTTTCGTCATTTAGTTTTCTAACTGGACATAAGGTGAAGATTTAGTGTCGACTCTTTTAAATCCAATGATATTTGTTATTACTAGTTAGCAATTGAATTATAATTAGTATTTGAAACACCCTTTTTCAACTATTAATTCTCTCTAACTAGAGAATTCATTAAGTTATTATTAATTAAGAATAGTGAAACTTTCCCCTTAATTACTTAATAGTGATAAATTCTTTATTAACTTACTCAACTATATTCTATATAGTTTATACTATTTCAAAGTCCTATTGAGTAAGCTACCTTAAATAAAATAGGTCAAAAGCAGCATCAAACCATAACAACTTTCATATGAGATGCTTTGGTAATATCAAATTTAAAGATTAATTATACATCTATCATAATAAGGAAATCTGTAGATACATAAGTAATATGTCATTTGGGATCCTCATAATCAGGTTAGTTTAATATACTTGTTCTCTAATAAGCATTCAAATGTTTGTTTAAGAATCTCTATGCTTTAATTTATATAATCAATTAGTTTCTTCATAAGAAAGAAATATAATATGTTCTAGTTTTTATTATTTCATTAATATTCCGTCTTGATGAAACCACAACTAAGAACAATGTAGGAATAATACGTAAATGTAAATTGAATCTCATAATTATGATCTCATTATAATTTCAATTGTAAAGCAATTATTCCAAGAATTTTACCTTTATTTCAAAATATCAAATGTAATTATCAAAATACATAAAGTTAAATAATGTATTTAATAAGTTATATCACTAAATCTACAACCAACTGATTGGCTATAAGGCATACACTAGTAATTTTCCACTGGCACTAAGACAGTCACTTTGGTATCTTATACCATGTCTCTATATGACAATCATGCTTCTATTGGGACAATGGTTTTGCTAGAGAATTTTGCAAGATTCTGTATTATGAGAACTTGCTTAAGTCTTACAAGTCTCATCTTAATTGTTATTATTATAATTAAGAGAGATTACTTAAACACATACTTGGATCTTTGATGAAATCTTTATTCCTTTCATAGGTATAATTTCTCTAATGTTCTACAATATATTACTATTCAACAATGCAAGAAACTATGTTAGATTCATTAAAGAATTTATTGATCTAAATAATCATTTCTACTAAATAAAAATATATTATAACTTAATTAGTAATTAATACGACTTTGAGACCTGGTTGGGTCGGCAGGGCCGGCCTTACCAGGCCCAGCCCCAAGCCCAGATGTTGACGGCCTGGATACAGGAGATAATCTCCCATGCAAACATAACGACTCACGTAAAGACCTAAACCTAGCGGTAACCCCGGGTATATAAGGTACTATTCCTACCGAATTCAGGTACGAGATTACAACCCTACTTTTCTCTATTTTCAACAACCGAAACCTACACAAAAAGACTGACTTGAGCGTCAGAGGGGCCTCCCGGGAATCAACTCTTGGCCCGCCGTTATTTGTTTTGCAGGTATTCCATAGCCAGAGTCGCACAGATCATGGATCCAAACAACGACGTTGAACCCCAGCAAGATTAGGCTGAACCATTTGGCGCCCACCGTGGGGCCCGACGTCAGGGCACCACGTTCAGAACCACACAAATCAGTCAAGCGGCAGTAGCCAACTCTGATATTACCACCGTCACGACACTTGCACTGCAGCAGACGGCTTCGCAGTTACTTGCCGTTCTCCCACCAGCACATCCTGATTCTCGCACACAGTCTTCACACCCGAATGAACAACAACGGCCTCAAAACCAAAATCAAGACGAACAGAGCGTAGCTCTGGAGGATAACGC
>JAOSBP010000008.1:23199274-23210001 GCA_027563825.1 Erythroxylum mucronatum
TCGGGAAGGTCCCGGTAACAAAATTTTTGTTTTTCCGCTGCTGGAGCATGTGATGTTCCTCCCGGGATTTTCCTACATATATATATACATATATATGCATACATATATATATATAAGTTGGTTAAACCAGCATGATGAAAATCTAGAGTCACATACAAACGTGCACACACACACACACACACAAATATATATATATATATACTTTGCTACCCAAAACTTGAGTAGAAGGTAGGGCGGAATTAAATTACTTAAACCCAGCATGCTTCGCTGCTTCACAGGCTAGTTCGGAAGCAGTGGTTGTGCTGCAACTCGAACACGAGATGTGGGACTAAGCCTCAGGCCCATACCTGAGCTCTGATACCACTTTACTACCCAAAACTCGAATTGAAGGTAGGGCGGAATCAAATTACTTAAACCTACTTTGCTAACCAAAACTCGAGTTGAAGATAGGGCGAAATCAAATTACTTAAATCCACCACGCATCCGCTAAGACGACCCAGTTCGTTGTGCTGGGAATCGAACACGCGATGTGGGGCTAAGCCTCAGACCCATACCTAAGCTTTGATACCACTTTGCAACCCAAAACTCGAGTTGAAGGTAAGGCGAAATCAAATTACTTTTATATATATATATATATATACACTTAACACGTTTCATACAATTCATAACATATCCTTTTAATTATGAATTGTAAGAAACTTGTTAAGTTAAAGAATGACCAATTCAACCTTTGGTATAAAGATGATGATGACATCAAATTGTTAAATTTATATATGTTATATGTTGGATGTAATAATAATTCATAAAAGGATGAATACCTATATTTCATTATATCTATTAATGCTTTATATGATAGGGTTATATATATTAAATGAAATATAGAATTAAAATTTTGAAAAGTTTAAAGTGTTTAAATCATAAATTAAGCATAAAGAATGCTGAAGCACTTCGACGAGATCAATATAGTAGAATTTAAAGTTTCTTGGATTTTTATCAGGAATGATTGTAAATTTATCATGTTTACAAAAAGGTTAATGGTGGTATAGTTACACTCTTCAGTAGGAGTACATAGAAACATATTGCTCATACAGAACAAAATTTCTTATTTTTAATTGATGAAGATAAGATTCTCCAAGAACAACTGTAATTGAATATGAAAAGGTATCAACTTAACTCTAGGAATTGGATCTATAAAAATAAACATAGAAGTTGTTTACCTATTCTAGCTTTGACACATAGATAATATACTAAAAGTGTTTAGTATTTGAGATATTTGATGCTTATGAAGCATTGACATATCCATTATTTTATAATGAGTTAATATTTGAGTTTAAAATCATATAGATATTAACTTTAGAAGTAAATCCTAGCTGAGGCATATTTTATTTAGAATAATATTATTCTAAGATTGGAAAGGTCTCAAAGTAGTATTAATTACTAATTAAGCTATAATATATTTTTATTTAGTAGAAATAATTATTTTGATCAACAAATTCTTTGATGAACCTAATATAGTTTCTTGCATTGTTGAAACAGTAATATATTGCAGAACATTAGAGAAATTATACCTATGAAAGGAATAAAGATTTCATCAAAAATTCAAGTATGTATTTAAGTAATCTCTCTTAATTATAATAATAACAATTAAAATGAGACTTGTAAGATTTAAGCAATTTCTCACTATAGAGAATCTTGGAAATTTCTCTAACAAAACCATTGTCCTAATAGAAGCATGATTGTCATATGGAGAGATGGTATAAGATACTCAAGTGATTGTCTTAGTGCAAGTGGAAAATTATTGGTGTATGCCTTATAGCCAATCAGTTGGTTGTAGATTTAGTGATATAATTTATTAAAGACAGTATTTATCTTTATGTATTTTGATAATTACATTTGATATTTTGAAATAAAGGTAAAATTCTTGGAATAATTGCTTTACAATTGAAATTATAATGAGATCATAATTATGATATTCAATTTGCATTATGTATTATTCATACATTATTCTTAGTTGTAGCTTAATCAAGATGGAATATTAATGAAATAATAAAACTAGCACGCATTATATTTCTTTCTTACGAAGAAAGTAATTGATTATATAAATTAAAGCATGAAGATTCTTAAACAAACATGTGAATGCTTATTAGAGAATAAGTATATTAAACTAACCTGATTATGAGGATCCTAAATAACATATTACTTATGTATCTGCAGCTTTTCTCATTATGATGGTTGTATAATTGATCTTTAGATTTGATATTATCAAAGTATCTCATATGAGAATTGCTATGATTTGATGTTGCTTTTGACCTATTTTATTTAGGATAGCTTACTCAATAGGACTTTGAAATAGTATAAACCATATATAATATAGTTGAGTAAGTTAATAAAAAATTTGTCACTATTAAGTAATTAAGGAGAATGTTCCACTATTCTTGATTGATAATAATTTAAGGAATTCTTTGGTTAGAGAGAATTAAGATTTGAAAAGGTGTTTCAAATATTAATTATAATTCAATTACTAACTAGTAATAACAAATATCATTGGATTTAAAAGAGTAGACACTAAATCTACACCTTATGTCCAATTAGAAACTAAATAACGAAAGGATTAAATTATGCATCATAACCATGAACATATAGGTTGAATCAAACTATTTTGACATCCTTAATATTTAGCTAGTCATGACATATTGCTAAACATCAATCTTAATCTATGATTATAAATTGTTTAATTAGAGAATTCAAGATAAATTATAAATTATAAATATAATTTATAATAACTGTCAATATATTAGGAATGTAATAAGTCATACGTAAAAAAAAGTAGTTACAAAGAGAAATTTTAATTTAAATTAAGTGGAACTTAATTGTGAAGTTTAAGAAACTCCAGAGATTAAATATGAGATCTTTGATTTTATTAAAATTAAATTGTAACTAGAACTAAAGTTAAACTTTAATTATAATTAGGAAGTTTAATTTTAATTATAAATAAGAGGAAGACATAAGGGAGCTAGCACTCCCATCTTTTCTTCTAATTATTGAGTTTTTTTAAAAGATGTTAGAGGCTAGACATGTGAATAACTTGTAGTTGAAAGTTCGAGAAGAAAAATTTATATATGAATTTGAATCACATATGTTTAAACCCTTTTATTTATAATTATTTTTTTCATATTATTCAATTAAAAAGATTCAAATGAAAAACTATAACAATTGTTTTTTTTTTTTGCTACACCTATGATTAGATGATGATCAGCTTCCCAACAATTTTATAGTGTTGACACTTGTTTTTTTTTTCTACACCTATGATTAGATCATGATTAGTTTCCCAACAATTTTATAGTGTTGTTAGAATAGCCATAAATAAGAGCTCGAAAGGCTTTGTGATGGAAATGAAATGGATTTAGATGAGAGGGTTAGAATAGCTATAGATCGGTGTTGTTACTCAAACCTTGGGTAAACAATTTTGGTTAAACAATTTATAACTAAAAGTGGGTTATATAATATATTCATATCCAAATTAACATCTTTAAATCCAAATTGATTTGGCGTGAAAAGTTTTATAAAATAAACCATTTATGTCAATCTGTCATCCATTGTGCATTGAGATAAAGTGGAAAAAAAGAGAGCTGATTTTGCCACAACAGGAGCACTGAAGTGTAATTTAAGTGGTTCCATTAAGATATTAATTAGTTGTATCATGTTCATATATTATAATCTTGATGCTGTCACATTCGACAAGGAATGGCAATGTAGCTATACGAGTTCCAAAATAGCATTAGAACAGACAAAAAATTTCGGAATGCTTTCTGAAATTCAGTGAGATTGTATGGAACAATGCCATTGAATTATGGTTCTAATACTGTGCTACTTTACACGATTTACAAATCCCATGTGAAGTTGAGATTTATGGAGCACAATACTGTTTCTTGACTTTTTGTAGTTAACACAGTTGATAAAGCATTATATTATTCTGCTGTAGCTTATTTGTGTGTTCAAGCCCAGAGGGCAAGGATAGACATGAAAGTGGAGCCGATTGTTAAAGCAACGAATGATAGCTTCTTCAAGCTGGGAGCAGAACTCATCAACTTGTTGTGGAAAAAGTCAACAGCTATAAGATCAACGAGACCCATGTATATAAGCACACCAGAAGACAGGGAACCCAATAAGCCTTCCATAATCAAGGCATTTGGATTGCTATCATCGTAGCCTGTCAATGAGAAAATTATCATTCCTAATACTATCCCCATTGGTGTAGTTACTGAAAACAAGAAGCACATGTAAGCCACTGTACCAAACCCAAATCCTGCCTGCAGTTTCAAGTAGTAGTAAGAACTTTAGAAAACAGACGTAAAGGAGGAGATATTCCAATACAGAAACTATTGGAATACAAGATTCCTCAATTTTCAGAAAATACGAAATTCTCAATATAATATGTAGTCAATAACTAAATGAAATAGATGGAAGAGGGTTAATGCAAAAGCATTTCGATGACAACTTCAACACCAAAATCTAAGTTCCAAAGCTGACATCGGCAGGAGCATTATTGTTTAGGACGGAAGTCACGAAACTGATCAAGCGTTATGAGTGAATTTAACCATAACCTCTCTTTTTAACCAAACGAAAAGGAGACAAGTTAAACCAACGAAATATGCGTCTTTATACTACAGTGGACTTAGAAAAGTGGCCAGACGCCAAACAAAATCATGACACGCAAACGGTTAAATAAATCACAAAGACCGAGATTTTTCAAAGATGAAAGGTCACAACCGTCATCAGCCCATTAAACACACGCAGGCGTCAACCATAACTTCTGGGTCCTCACAGTATTAAAGACAAACGTTGCGGCAGTGAATTTACCTGTGCAATGCAGCCACCGAGACCCATCCCCTCAAAGATCTGATGAAAAGCAAGAGCAGCAACTAGTGGCCTAATAGTGCACTGGTTCTGAGACATACCCATCGTAACTCCAATTATTACCGAATGAAATATTATCCCGATCTCCAAAACCTGGGATACCAATCTCTGCTTTAACTTTGTCAAGTCCACATCTTTTTCACTTCTTTGCAGCCTCAATTCAGCATTCTGCAGTTCCCCCACCTTCTTTCCCGCCAAACCCTCTCGTGTCTCCACCAAAGAGTACTCACTGGCGCCACCGTGACTGCCGCCGTGGCCCTCCATGTG
Source organism: Erythroxylum mucronatum (assembly GCA_027563825.1). Lineage (NCBI taxonomy): Eukaryota > Viridiplantae > Streptophyta > Magnoliopsida > Malpighiales > Erythroxylaceae > Erythroxylum > Erythroxylum mucronatum. The sequence goes on from JAOSBP010000008.1 coordinate 23,204,459, forward strand.
GGCACTTGCCGTTACGTCAACTAATAGACCGAGCAAGGCTCCGATCAGAGTGACCAATCCTGCAAAAGGAAAGTCTTTCCACGGGTGTTTGGAGGCTACTTGGCAGTCACCGAGAGCAGCGTAAGCATCGGGAAGCACGTGGACGAGTGCGGTGGAGAGAATTACGCCGGCGGCGAAGCATTTGATGACAAGAATAGCCTTGTCGTAGAAAGGTTTTCCTTGGAAGAAGCGAGCAAGAAGCACCGGAGCAGAGATGCCCAGAACGCTAGTGAAGAAGATAACGAAAATGGAAATCAACTTCAGATGAGAGGCTGCTTCAGAGTTCCGGCAGCTCAGCGCTCTGGCGGCGTCAATTTGACAAGCTGTAGCCATGAAAGTACCTTCCAGTAATAGTAGTAATTCTTAAAGGTTTGGTGCTCTGGTGTTTTGAGGTTTTGGTTTGGTCGCGCGTGCGTGAGGGTGAGAGAGATGGCCGACTCATGAGAGAGAGAGAGAGGGGGGGAGAAACAGGAGGGTTGACAAGTAAACGGCTAGTCACTCTGGTGTTTTAAGGAGAGAGCGGGGCCATCGGGGACTTGGACTTGGTGGATGACAGGACACGAATTAGTGGCCCTTTTTGTGTTGGAGTTGTGAGTTAGAATTCCATTTACGCATCTTCACTTTTCTTTAATTATTTAGTTAATCACAGGCGTACAGGTCATCGCAATTTGCACAAGAAGGTGGGTTCCATTTCGGTGTTCATCGTAGATTCATTTGGTGAATACGTCATTAGCTTATCTGCCACTATTTATGGCCTATAGGAAATAATAATATCAAATAGCCTAATCTTGACTCTGTCACAGGCAGTTTTCGATGACTGCGCTCTGATTAATATATCTATCTCATTTACCTGAAAAATAATAATATCAAATAGACCCATCAATGACAACGCCTTATAAAAGAGGCTTCCATCGTTTTCTATTGTATCTAGAAATTTAAGGAATCTAAGTCATGTTGTCTTGTTGTTATGTTAACTTCAAGCAAGGTTATTACAATTGGGATACAAGTTGTTCAAATCTTCACCGAATAATCACATGTAGACTAGAGTACTAAATTATCAAATATTCAAGCAATAATCGCATTAAACTTATGGAACCAAAATTGATCAAAGAACTAAATACAAAGATTGTATCCTTTTTTAAATATTTTCCCAAAATTTTTTCAAAATTTACACTTTTTTCACTTTGATTTTTTTGTTTCAATTGAAAACTTATCCTATCTAACTAATATAAAATATTAGATTTTTGTTAATTCATTGGTAATTTATTAATACCAAATGTTGATTTGATGCATTTTAGATAGATTTTGGGTTTAGTGAAAAATGAAATATATAGGGATAAGAATATAAAATATAAAAGTTTTTAGTTTACTAATCTTGTTATCAAAGAAAATTATTTTAACTTAACTCTTGTGATCGTAATCTCTAAAATCTTCAAAGTATAAGTGATTTGTTGAGTATCCGCTTTCCATTAATATTGGAATTCATAAATTGAGGTGAAATGCAATATCGCAAATCTTTTATTTTAATTTACAATTCCTAATAATATGTGTTTTGATTACAAACATAACTTTAAATTATAGATTTTAGATTAAATTCTACGAAATTATAACCCAATTTTCTTATAAATTTCATGAACTTCTTTATTACCATCTGAAAAAAAATATGTGCAACAAGACTTTATAACCTTAGTTACATACAAAAAACAATGCTTAAAACGTAAGAATAAACTTAATATGAATAAAAATATTATAATAATTTTATTAAAAATATTGAAATAAAATATCTAAAAGCTCATAATTTTTATTTTAATCCTATTTTATTTGTCTTGAGTATATGGTAAATGTATTTAAAATCTATTATGTTACTTCAAAAAGTTAATTAAGGGAAAATGTACTTAATAAAATCTGCTACTTGTTTGATGTATTTTTAAATAGAATTAGGGTGATTAAAATTAAAAAAAAAGTTTGGAATAAAAAGTTCAAAAAATCTTATGAATTATTAAGTAGTTATCCCTTTATTTTACAAAATTTCATCCTACAATTTATTTTGAATTAATAAAAAATTAAATATATAAATTCTTCGCATGTCTGCATTACTGTTTCTTTCATCTTTAATGGCTATTGGAGAAATACATCTTATTTGTTTAAATACTAATTTTAACGAAATTTTCATTATAAAGATTTTGGAATTTTATTGTTACTCCTCATGGTTAAAATCCTTATACACCTTATTTAGTTAGAGATTGATTTGGTTGAGTGTGATAGAATTTTATCATAATTGTGGACTAGCATAATAAAAATATTTTGTGCAAACCCCGATTACTTAGATGTCAATGGTAATTCTCTCTTTAACGTGTCATTGGGTCTGTATTTATGGGCTTGTTATGATGAGTAGGCTTGGCCCATGTATTGTAATGCATAGAAGGCCCTACTGTTAGCCAACTTTAAATACAGTCGTCCCATGGAGAACTATACGGGTTTTCTAATCAGGGTTCGAAATAGCAGTAGTCAATCCTTTGTACCTCTGTCTCTCCGCTTCAAAAAAACTAACAATGGATTCAATTGTTCCTCAATTTTCAGGTATTTATCCATTTAATTATTGAATCTAATATGTTGCAATCCTAGGGTTAATTAATTGTGTTGATTAATTGTAAAATTAATCTGTAATTTCGTGTTAAATTTTCCTTCAATTGGTATCAGAGCCAATTAACCCTAATTGTGACTACTAATTTTGGGTAATTTTAGAAATGTTAATTTCATGGAATTTGGGATTTTCGTTTTTTGTTAATTGTGTTTTTTGTGAAATCGGTTTTGATGTTGTTGACTTGTTTCAGTTTGGTGTCAAAGCATGTTGTAGGTTTGTTAAATTTGCTGTTGTCTTTTAAAACCCCAAGAACTCGAAAAACCGAATCATAAAGCGTTTTCTTTTGTTTTTTTGAACCTATTCAGTAGCTTATTATATGAAATTGATTGAGGGGTTTTATAGATCGTTAAATTCTGAATCTATTGAAATCAATTTTGTTGAAAACGGATTAAAATTGAAGAAGTTATGGATAGTTTTCTAAACCAGGTCGCGAACCGGGTCGAACGAGCAATCTTATCAGGCACAGAAGATGAAGCCCGACCCGCTAGCATCTTCCCCACGAGCAGTGGTGGCGCATGTGGGCGCGTGTAGTAGTCCCCGATGGCTGTTTTTCCCTAAATTTTTCCTATTTGCTCCACTTGTCCAGTTCTATTTTATGGTATTTTTCTGGAATTTTTTGAATGCTAGAAATTTTATTTTTATTTTTTCTGAATTTTAAAATTAATAAAAATATAATGTACTCTCTGAATTTTTTCTTGAAAATTTTTGTACTTGTTTATGATATTATTTGGGCTTGTGGGGTCTTGTGTGTTCTCAGTGTTATGTAGTTATGTACCAAAATTAATTTTTGATGTAATTTATGCATATAATGTTATATTATATGATTACTATGGTTAATTTTGTAATTGTGGTGCTAATTGAACCTATAGGAACAATCTTGGGAAATGTTATTGGACTATTGTCATTCACTTTGTGTAATTATGAGCTCGCCTATCATGAGACCAATTATTACAAATTGCTGTTGTGATGTTGTTATTGGGCATACATTAGATACTATATTAATGATGCGCTTACCCTATCGGTTTTTTTTATCAATATGGTTTCTAATGTTTTTTGTTTAATTCATTAAATTATATCTTTAAAGTTTTCAATATCCTATCGATATTAGCTTTAGGGCATAGTTTAATGTTCTGAGTGATTTGTGTTGTAATTCGAGACCCTTATGAGGGATTGCAATTGCATGAGAACCTAGCTGTGTTGTTTGCCCAATTATGTTAGTTGTTGATACATTTGCTAAATCTCCCCGCTTTGTATCAATTTCATCTTTGAATTCTGTGATTAAGCTGAATGGGACCAATTATGAGGACTGGCTTGAATCCTTGAACCTTTTTTTGGCGGTTTCTAATGTTGATATTGCTCTCATTGAGGATGAATCTGCACAACCCCCTGCTGAGTCTCCCACTGCAGATAGAGCTAAATATGATAAGTGGGTTTATTCTAACAAGGTTTGTTTGATGACCATCAAGTACACAATGGAGAAGACCATTAAAGAGAGCATCACAAAAATTGATAATGCCAAAAATTATCTCAAGTCTGTTGGTGAAAAATTCTAGAAGTTTGATAAGACTGAAAAGTCTAATTACTTGTCTTTATTGTCTAAGACTAAGTATAATGGTGTGGGTGGTGTTTGTGAGCATGTTATGAAGTTTGTGAACTGGTATAACAAGTTGAAGGCCCTGAAAGTTGTGCTGGGAGAGGATTATCTGATCAGACAAGTGTTTGAATCTTTTCCATCTGAGTTTGATGTTCTTGGGACTACTTATCAAACTCAATAGGAGTTTTATATGCTGTCCTGTATGCCTATAGTGCATCGTCTAAACGCAAACTCCAATCCTTCCTGTTAGGATTAACCACTTTCTCCTAAATTGATTTGATTTCCCTGTTAGAAACTTCGGCTTGTCCACTTGTCTAGGGATGGTATGCTGTTGAAGTTCGGTGTATAACACCATATTTCTTCAGTAAAACCTGATCAACAATTCAGTTACAAAAATGAGTCTCGCGGTCACTGATTATTGCTCTAGGCACTCCAAACTTGACAAAAATATGAGGGCTTAACAAAGTCAACAACAACTTTAGATTATCAGTATGAGTAGCCTTAGCTTCAGCCCGTTTTGAAACATAATCCACAGCAACAAAAATATATGTCTTACCGAAAGATGAAGGAAAAAGGCCCATAAAATCAATTCCCCATAAATCAAAATTTTCACATACTAGGATATTCGTGAGTGGCATTTGGTCTTTTGGTCCTAAACCACCTGTTCTTTAACATTGATCACAAGACTTGCAAAATATATAAGCATTATAAAACAGTTTAGGCTAAAGCAAACCACATTCAAGCACCTTACGGGTTGTCCTTCTAGGACCAAAGTGTCCACCACATGCAAAAGAATGGCAAAATTTCAATATAGAAAGGATCTCATCATCATATATGCATCACCTAATAATTTGATCAGAACAATATTTCTACAGATGTTGTAACGCCCCAAATTAGGGGTTAGAATAGTAAAAAAAATTTAGTACGAATTACGTTTGTTATTGCGTATTGATTATTTACTTATTTGTGCTTCAGTATTTTGGCATGCATTTATGGCATTTTCCAGGTACATTGGTTTAATAAAACTTCGGAGTGATTCGGACAATATTAAGATATTTTTTATATTTATAGTATTTTTTGGATACTTCAATGATTTTTTTGGTAACGGATTTAGTAGTTTTTGAACAATTATTTTGAAGTTTTATTTTATGACGAAATTTTGGTGAATTTTTGGAAGTTGTCTGGAACCTCTGGGTATTAGGTGATTCCGAAATCATAAGTGTGTAATTGGTTTTAACAGTACTATTATATTAATAAAATAATAAT
>JAOSBP010000008.1:23210101-23220428 GCA_027563825.1 Erythroxylum mucronatum
GATCCTGGCTTCGGGAAGGTCCCGGTAACAAAAATTTTTTGTTTTCCGCACCTGGTACATGTGATGTACCTCCCGGGATTTTCCTACATGTTCAACAAACACTGGGGGTGAAGCCCTTTAGTCAATGGATTGGCTGACAACTCCTCAGTCCTGATATGCCCCACTTCGATGTCACTTTTCTAAATCAACTCCTTTATGGTCAAGTATTTGACCTCTAAATGCTTAGACCCTGTGATATTCTTATTATTGTTACTAAGTATCACTGTAGCAAGATTATCACAGTACAACTGAATGGGTCTAGCTACCGAATCTACCACAGATAACTCAGAAATCAAGTTTCTGAGCTAAATCGCCTGTATAGCAGCTCCATAACATGCAATAAACTCTGCATGCATGGTCAAGGAAGTTATCAGTGTCTACTTGACACTCTTCCACGATACTGCACCATCTATCAACGCAAAATGTACCTTTAAGTGGATTTGCAATCATGTAGATACATAGCAAAATCAAAGTCTATATACCTTATAAAGTTTAAATCGTTGACTTTTCTATACGTCAACGTATAATCATTGGTATGCTTTAGGTATTTCAACACTCGCTTAACTGCATTCCAATGGTGATCTACACCTGAGTTAGCCAAGTATCGACCTAGAAATTCAATAGCAAATGCAATGTCCGGTCTAGTGCACACTTGGGCATACACTAAGTTACCAACAGTACTAGAATACGGAACATTCCTCATAGTCTCTCTCTCAATTTCATTCTTTGGACACTATATCAAAGATAATCTCTCACCATGAGAGACAGGAGTTACAACAGGTCTAATGTCAGCCATATTAAACCTTATGTTCTTTATGAAAGGCTCAATATGTGTTGAGATCTGTCCCTGTGAATCTGTATATCGAGGAAAAATGATGCTTCACCTAAATCCTTCATGTCAAAGTGTTTAGCCAAAAGTTACTTCACCTCATGTAACATGGTTAAATCATTTGATGCAAGCAAGATATCGTCCACGTACAATAATAGGAAGATAACTTTGCTCTCCCTGACCTTATAGTACAAGCATCTTTTAACTTTGTTTTTCACAAAGCTGAACAAGCTCAATACCTCATCAAATTTTAGGTACCATTGTTTGGAAGCCTGCTTTAGGCCATATATTGATTTAGTCAACTTACAAACTTTGTCAGTTGCATCTTGATCATAAAATCCTTCAAGTTGCTATATATAGACCTCCTCATAAAGGTCATCATTCAGGAAAATGGTTTTAACGTCCATCGGATGTAGCTTCATGTCATAATCTGCTATTATTACCATAATCACTCTAAAAGCATCCTTCGAGAATACAGGATAGAAGGTAACATTAAAGTCAACTGCTTTCCCTTAATAACCAATCTTAAACTGCTCAACTTGACCCTATGTGTCCTTTTTGATCTTAAATAGCCATTTGCAACTGACAGGACTGCAATGTTGAGGCAAATAAACTAGCTCTCATACCTTATTATGCCTCATAGATTGCGTCTCATCCTTCATCGCTTCCTACCACCAATCTGCATGGGGTTTAGAAACAGCTTCTATAAAAGTAACTGGATCCACAACATGTCCTATATCATAGTCTTGTTAAACTAAATAGACTATGTAATATGATGAGATAGCAGTTCACATCTCTCTGGTGGATCTACGTAACTGTAGAGGTTCTTGTACCTTCGAAACCTCTGCCTGAACAAGTATAGGTTCTTATTCCTGCACAAACATGGTACTCGGGCCTTCATCCAATAAACCTGACTATATGAGGGGGGATACGAAATAATTATAGTATCCGTCCTGCTATCTCCTGGAGGGTGCGAGGATTCATCCTCATTATGGACATTGTATTCCAGAAACTTAACCGTATGTGATTCTACTATTCTACCCCCTCCTTCTTTACAGTAAAATTTGTAGTCCTTAGAGTGATCGGGATATCCTACTAGATAGCAACGAGTGAAACAAGGCTATAATTTACTCTCAGAAGGATTATATAACTATACCCTAACAGGGCAGCCCCACTCACGAATGTGTGTAAGGCTTAGTTTCCTTCCAACCTAGAGTTCAAAAGGGGTCTTAGGTACTGACTTTCTTTGGAATCTATTCAAGATATACAAAGTTGTCTTAATGGCTTCACCCCAAAGGTATTCAGGCAGGTTAGTCCTACTCTACATTGACTTCATCATGTCCTTTAAGGTGTGATTGCTCATTTTAGCCACACCATTTTGCTAAGGAATACCTGATAGAGTGAACTGAGTCACTATTCCAACTAATTCTAAATACCTGGCAAACAGACCCTTTTCTTGTCTTACAATCCCATGTCTGCCATAATATTACCCTCCCAGTCAAATTTGACAATCTTTTTTGATTTTTTCATCTAGTTCTCAACCTCATTCTTAAAGATCTTGAACTTGTTAAGAACTTCAAACTTTTCCTTAAGTAAGAACACATAACTGCAGCAGGAATAATAATCTATAAACGTTAAAAAAATATCTAGCATTGCACAACGTTACTGTATAGGGATCACTAACATCTCTATGTATAAGGTCCAATAAACCAAAAGCACGAGTTGACTCTTTTTTCTTTACCTTGGTCAACTTACTTCTATAACAATCAATACTTGCTTCCAAATCACCGAAGTCCAGAATTGGGAGAATTTTATCCTTTATCAATCTCTCAACCCTCTCCCTGGAAATGCGGCCAAGGCGTTTATGCCAAAACATGTATAATGTTTCCTTTATGAAGGTTCTCTTATTAGTAACAGGCTAAAAAATATAAGAAGAGGCATACATTTCATAAGGAGTAAAACACATTCTATATAATTCGTAGGATAAGAAGGTAGTTCCAATATGTCTTGCATTGATAGAAATATTTATAACCGAAGTATCAAATACAAAGCGATAACCCTCTTTATCTAAAACTGATATAAAGATCATATTTCATATAAAAGATGGTATATAAAAAGTGTCTCATAAACCAGTACAAATTTAATATCGAGGTTTAAACCTACATCCCCTACATATAAAATTAAACGTCTACCTCTTCATCGTTGTAGACCATCAGCTTCTCCTCTCCTTTAGTTGAACTTCTCGTGGATCTGAACCCCTACATTGTGGAAGCAACATGATTAGAAGCTCTACTATTTAGCCACCAAGAACTTGATGTGGCTATAGCTATACTGGATTCATAAATCAGGTAGTCCAAGGAGTTACTTGATAGTTCTTGTTTAACCTTCCTAAGTTTGTACTTTGAGCAATCAGCTTTCTTATGCCCCTTCATCTTATAGAAGAAGCACCTCATAGTCTTCATGTTATGTGGACTCTTGGTAATACTAGATTACCCAATCTAAATCTGTGGAGAGGGTTGGGTTTCTTACCCTTACCCTTAGACTGTTAGGGCTTCGCCTTCCCTTTGCCTTTAGTGGCTACATACAGGGCTATATAATGAGAACTCTTAAGCTTCTCGTTAGCTATAGCACACCGAGAAATCAGAGCATTGATGCCTTAGGCCTCATCTTAAGAGATCTATGACATCGCAACATCTCAAACTCTTGTGGGAGAGTATTATGTGTCTAATGCACTATGAGTGTGTCAAGAATGGGTACATTAAGTTCCTTCAATTTACTTTAAAGGTAAACCATCCTGATGTTGCACTCTCTCCTATCTATCTCATAAAGAATAGCTCTTTAATCAAGGTGCTTTGCTCGCATAGGAAGACACCTTGTACCTCTGGGAAATACTATCCATAAACTCCTTTGCTATGATCGTATCCGGTAATCCACTAAGATGATGATCCAGGATTGACCTCTTGATGGTTAAATAACACATCCTATTTGACTGCTCCTAGATTGCCATAACCACCTTAATAGCTTCTGAGCTGATATTAGTAAGTGGAGAAGGTCTCTCTATATGCATCACCATATTGATGTTAACCATCTCCAGGGCAAACTTAATATCCTTCTTCCACTTTTTAAAATTGGAACTAGTTAAGTTCTCAATCATGACGACATTGTTATTTATAGAAAAGGAGACTGCAGAACAAAAAAGACAATGTAAAGATTATCATGAATGTAGGATAACAATGATCCTTAAAGCATTAAAGCAATATCAATACTGAGAATCCGATTACACATATTATAAAATACCTTTGGGTTGAATACATAATATATGCAATTAGACCTCCACATAAAAGCTATCAGAATACAAACCATCAACTCTCATAACATTATTACCTTTGGGTGAATAGATCATTTAAGTAACGACTTTCCTCCATCTAATGCCTTTATATGCATCTCAAAACCCTAAATAAGGTCAGCACCTTTAGGTAGAATAATCGAACATAAGACAAAAGACATCCCTCGACATGTGAGTAGAACAATCCAAAATACTGATTCGAAAGAACACTTTGGTGACTACATTCTCTTTAGTACCCTAGAAGGTCCACAAATACAAGAGATACATCCTTATGTTATCTTCACATTCTATATAGGCATATTGAATGTGAAAATTAGCAATAAATGCAAAAAACACATATTCAAATAATCACACACTGGTACTGAAAACGCTGTCTTTAAACTTTATTTGAGACTTTTATCATAAAAAATCTCAATAAGAATGACCATCGTGCTTTCTCAAATACCAAACCTACCATATAAGACACAAAACCTTAAGTGTCTCCCTTATCTGCAGATCAGAGCACAAAATTTGCTCAAAATTAGCTTTAAAAGGCTTGAAAACCTTTTTCCAGAATCCAATTACTAACGTAATAAATCAAAAAAATAAAAATTACTTTACAAATTCCCTCATCCCAGAAACTGATCCAAAAGGACCCAAGGCACCTTTACAAGAATTTTGGAAATTTTTTTCTAGTGCAAACGTCAACATTGCATGCGACCGCGGTTACTGTTGGCACGTGTGAATCACGTACCACCACGTACAAACGTGCTGCATCTATATGGTGCATATGTTGCACGAGTTGACACGTGTCTTCATCCTCGCCATCTACGTGTTAGGACGCTCTTCGCATGTGCTCTCTCATCAAAGAATGGGCCGCAGACCCATGATGCCACACACATGCCAGCCAAACCGCTTAAAGACGGTTACTGTAGCATCATCGGGCGCGTGTTGAAGGTGCAATCGCCCTTCGATGAGAAGGTGATTTTCGACGATCTTGGAGTCAATTTTTTTGCACTTTTTGGCTCATTTTTAACCCGTTTTTTATAACTAGTCTCATGTATACAACTTTCACATAATGATATACATAAAAATAAAAAAAACTAAGAAAAAACATAGTAGATGAAAACTGAAAAACTTTCGTTTCCGGCAACCCGATCACGTAATCGCTCTTATACCACGTGTAACACGTAACATAGACCTTATTACGTGTCCTAGATCATTAATGAAAGGGTAAAAATGAAGGAAATGTAGAATACCTTATTTCAATTCTATCTCGGCTTTCGAATCAATTTTTATGGCCAAAACAAGCTTTAATCTTCTGAGACCGTCACGAGAATAGTACAACAACACGTGGTCAACATCTTTTTACAGTTTTATCAAAACTTAAGTACTTTTAACAAGTCAGAGAATCCTTATGCTTACTAATGATATGAGCAACTATAAGAGACCTTAACTTTTATATATAGCTTCCATATCGGCCTTCCCTATCATAAGTTAGATATAGGTCTGGTTTACAATAATTGGGATCCATTTTTCTCCTAGACTTTGGCCCATTGATTTAGATCATTTATTGGGTCACTTTATTATCTTTATCTAGATTAAATTACATAACTTAACCAATAAGTTATTGAAAAATTGAAAAGTATAATTACTAATTGTCCAACTTTATGGGAAATGACTAAATTGTCCAACATTCACAATCCTTAAAACACTCCAGGCAGTGGTGAGGGACAATGGAGGAAACGACGAAGAAGTAGGTAACAGACACGACAGACGATGGACACATAACGAACATACAAGTAATGCCCTTAGAGTTATTACCATTACCTTGCTAAAGTATCACTACAACATATCAAATGTTTTTTTATGTGACAAAACTAAAATCATCATTAAATGACGATTGTGTTGTGACGATTTCAAATTTTGCTACAAAAAGTCATAATTTTGGCGACATTATACTGTATCGTCACTAAAGGAGTTTATTAAATGACTAATTTTGTGACGATTTTCTTATTTCGTAGCCAAAGGTCGAGCATTTGGCGACAATAATTGCAAACGTCGCAAAAAAAAACCCTTTTGTGACGAAATACGTACTTCGTCGCAAGAGGTAAGCTTTTTGCCATTAAACCTTTGATTCATTGCCAAAAGTTGATATTAAAGAATTAATTAGTTAATTTGGCAATTTTTGATGGTAAGTGTACTGAATAATCCTAAGGATAGTTATAAATGACACTTATATAGGATTTTTCATTTTTTTTCATTTGTCTTCTTTACAAAATTGTTTAAATATATATATAGTTAATGCATTAAAACTATAAAAATTATCTTTTTGGATATAAAAAGCTAAACATACATAAAAGTTTAAAAATAATAAGATAAAAATAATAAATTTAAGTTGAATATTATTCTTAAATCTAAAAATTGTAAAATATTTCCAAAGTTTTAAACATATTGTTGCAAACACACATGCGTGGTAGGTAATTTAAATTTTGGAAAGTGAATATTTTTTGGACATAAAAAGATAAACATACCTAAAATTTTAATGTTAATAAGATCAAAATGTCATAAATTTAAGTTGACTATTATTCTTAATCATTAATATTTATGAACAATAAAATAATAATTCATATAAATATTGAAATATGGTAAGTACTATAATATAATGATGTATATATGGTAAGTAGTACAAGATGTTGATTAAAATTTTAACAATTCTTATAGGCAAAATAATAAATAAAGTTCTACGTCAATATTCCATTAGAAAGGAAAAGAAATAATTTTTTTTTGATTCTAAGTGACATTAGAGTTGGGAGAAAAGGTAAAGGGGTTTCCAATGTTTGGATTCCCAAGAAGCCTCCTTGCATGTTCCAAGCTATTAATTGAAACAATTAAAGATCACCTCTCAGGATCTGGTGAATTGACACCCTCTTCCAACAACTTGTTTGTTTTAACTAAATTTGCAGAAGATGCAGTGAACAATTTCCCAAATCCAATATGGACGATAGTACTAGATGAACCACACGTACTAAGCATTTCAGCTAATGAGCAAAGAGAATAGAAAATCAAATCTAAATCAAATGGTTTTAGGAAGTCAAATTCGTACGTATCCATGATTGTCACGATGAACAAACATAGTTTTTGCAATTGACCACCATTATGAAACAACCGATTTCCCTAATCTTGTACGAACCATCGAGATATTACCATCACCTCCATTTCCATCTATGTTCTCTTGAAGATTCGAGGAAGCTTAACACAACATATAGTATATACAATCATGTGTTCATATATTAACTTCATAATAGAAAATGAGATACTGATAATAAAGAAATTGGCTATTAGTGTATAAAAAAGGGATTTGTTTTGCATTGATTTGTTCTTCATTAACGATAATTTTACCACATTCCTCCCAGCGAAGCTCATTTCCACCATTAGAAACTAGTCGCCATGTCGACATTCTGGGATGAATTAATGTTAACAATTTCATTCTAAAAAGTCAATAAAAAATTCTTATTTGAATGTTCCAACACTCTAGCAATGTTAATTTTGTGATTTAACTTTAATTTTTCTTAATGATTAACTTGTTAGTTTTGAGCAACTCTATTATATATATGTTTTCAAATATATGTATATTAAAAGATTTGTTCTTAAAGAACAAGAGTAATAGGTTGTTAGTTTTGAGTTTTAATTGTTATGTCTAATACAAAAACACAATTGATCATATTTCTGGTTTTGACCATTTGACTTTTAATTGTTATGTCTAATCACAACCTTATTACATTTTGAAATAAAATCATTTTGATGGATACATTTGTATACTAGAAGTGGTATCAAATATAAATATGTACATAAACATCTATTGCAAAAGCATTTCATCAAACAATTAATAGGCTTTTATCAAACAAGCATGGAAGGTGGGGAAAAAACATTGACCCATACACATCTTACACAGAAACACAAGAAACCATCTTCCAAACACAAACACAAAAAAACCCCATACACCATAAGTAGGACACAAAACTCACAATAAACTCCTAAACTTAGCAGTAAAACAGAGCTTAAGAAAGAGGGTTTGAAAATAGAAAAGAAGAACAATGCCAACATAGGTAACGACAACAACATAGGAGATGATCACAATAGAGGGGATGGTGCTTATTGGATGATGAACGAAGAGGAATGTTGACGGCTAATACAAAAATGAAGAGAGGCTCGTTTTCATGTTAATAACCTAGTAGAAAATGACGTTGTTTCTTATTAAACAAAGTAACGTCGTATTCAATTAATTTGGAATAAATATACCATTTGATGTCAATTGAAAAAAAGATGGTAAAATGGTTGGCCATTAACATTTGGTTTCACCTTTGGTAATGGCATGAAGATAACATTCTATTAATTATCATATATAATTATATCTATTGTAATGTAATTAAAAATAATTGCAATATAGTAAACAATGGAAATCAATATTAAATATTAATATGATATTCTTAACAATCAAATTAAGTATTATTGACAATGATTGTAAGTGTAAAAATAAATTTAGTGAACCTTAGTAATTAAATTAAATATTATTGACAATGATTGTAAATGTAAAAATAAATTTAGTAAACAATAATGTTATTTTAAAATTTTATAAAGAAACAACATAAAATTAATTTTATTAAATAAATAAGTTCTTTTTATTAATTCCTTTTAAAATATATGATTTGACAATTTTATGTGGTGTGACAAAACTCTAATTATTATATATAAATTGGGTTAAATTTTCTAGAAATTTATATTACAAAAGGAAAATTCTATGAATATAAAATCTAAAATAATAAATTAATTGTTCTTATCAACGTCTTTTAAAATATATGATTTGATAATATATAAATGGTATCAAAAATTGAATTTAATATATATATATATATATTCTATAATATTTTATATAATTTATATATTACTAAAGATATTGGAAAATATAAAATTATAAAGATTTGGTGACTCAAAAGGTAATTTGTAATGTGACGAATTACGTATAGCGTCGTTAAAAGGTTAACGTTGTATAAAGATTTGGCGATGAATCAATTATATCATCGCTAAAACATTCACTGACGAATTACATATAGCGTTGTTAAAAGGTTGACGTTGTATAAGATTTGGCAACGAATTACTTATTCATGGCCAAATATCATCTTTATTGATCAATTAGTAATAGCGTCACAAAAAGGTTGATTGTGTGCAAACAATTTGTGACTATTTTTCAAAGTTTGTCGGTGAATATTTTGTTTAGCGACGAATTATGCATAGCGTCACTAAAATGTTGAATGTGTGTAACGATTTGGTGACTATTTTTGTAATTCGTTACTAAACAATGATATATATATGAAGAAAACAACATTGTTTCCTTTATTTTTTTCAACTGCTTTTTGTGTGCATACATTTGGCGACATTTTTCAAAAGCATCGCCAAATGTTGTATGTCATTTTACTGTTTGTGTTATCCCAAAGATCCGACCCCCAATTTTTCCCACTCTTTTGTACCGTCCTTTTTTCTTCGTTTTCTCCTAACTGGATGATCTTTTGTCTTTTAGGTTTTTAGTGCTTCTGTGTTCTCCCGTCGCCATCGTTTTGATTATCCATCGAGGTAAGTAATGGATCCTTTTTTCTGATTGTTTTATGCTTCCTTTCACGTGTTTTGAAGGTGTGACTATTATGCATTCATTGCTTAGTCTTGGATTATCTGTGAATTGATGTAGTATGATATGTGTTAATGTTAGTGATGAAAGGGAAAACACGTGATTTCCATTTAAATCTTAGGATGAATTTGACATGTCTATAAGGAGTTTGATGAAATGCCTGTAATGATTGTGTTAAGTGTTGTATCTGTTCTGCTTGGTAAAATTTGTTCTAAGACAATTTTGTTGACTTTTAATTACCTACTTTATGCATAGAAATCAATAAACCATATTTGTAAAGTTTTCTTGTAAGAGGAAACTGTAAGTGTAAGTTGACTTGTACCATGTGTAACTCGACTTATGCTTGCTCGGTACTTATAAGTCGACTTGTATCATGTGTAACTCGACTTATGTGTGTACAGTACCGTAAGATTGTTAGAGTAGTGCCCTAAAGGCAATCCCCTTTAGCGCG
>JAOSBP010000008.1:23220528-23237654 GCA_027563825.1 Erythroxylum mucronatum
AAAAAATACTATAAATAGAAAAACAATATCTTACTATTGTCCGAAAAATCAGAAATCGCATACCCGAAAAATGCCATTAATGCATGCCAAAATGGCAAAGAGACAGAACATAAATCGGACTCAATTTGCTCAAAATGCTAACCCCTAATTTGGGGCGTTACAATAGGTTTCATTTCCATGGTTCTGGAAAGAAAATGGGAAGAATAAGCACATGCCACCAATAGGCTATTCTACTAGATGATCATATCCAACTATCTTTATCTCATCCTTCTCGATTGGCTTAAATCTCTAAATTGTCATTATGTAGAACCTAGAGGCCAAAACATCAAACAATACGTACACCTCCTACACATACATACAGAGAGAGTAGAGATGAGTGAGAAAGTGATGAGATGACATAAAGTGCGAGAGAGAGAGAGAATGTGGAAATTGTCGTGCGCCAGCCGCCAGGTGTTTGATGATTACTACGTTATTTGACTAGAACTATGTGGCCAGCAGTGACTGCTTTCTAGTGAGAGAAAAGTTGCTAAAGTGAACAGGTGGTGATCGGAGGGAGTTAGTGTAGTAGAAACAAAGAATGGTTTGTGGGTAGGGGACATGAAGTATATGGGTGGTGGATTGAATTGATTGAGTGAATTGAAGCCTACGTTTCTCTATCTATTTTTTATTACAAAGTATTACGTCACAGCCTCTAGAAACGTAACACAGAAAGATTATGCATGGTTTATCCGTCAAAACATGCATAGAAAGATTAAATTTTATCAGAGAAATGCCACGCAAAACCTATAGCTCTTGGAGTGAAATACCATCACAGTAAGTCACACACACTCGTTTTCTATTCACATGTTAACGTTAACATAAAATTAAGCACTCTCCTTGCCATAGGATGCCCGCAACCTGCGATCCCTCTTCCTACTCCTCCTGTTTATCCATTTTCCTTTCTTCAATACCTTTCTCTCTGTTTCAATCATCCTTTAAATATCTATATATACCCCACTCGTGCAAACCTCGCAGTTGCGCTTTGTTGAGCCCATAACTGCAATACACCATACATTTCCTGATAGAATTTTATCATAATTGTGGACTAGCATAATAAAATATTATGTACAAACCCCGATTAATTAGATGTAAATGGTAATTCTCTCTCTAACGTGTCATTGGGCTTATGTCCATGGGCCTGCTATGATGGGTAGGCTTGGCCTATGTATTATAAAGCACAGGAGGCCATACTGCTAGCCAACCTTTAAATACAGTCGCCCCATTGAAAACTGTACGTGTTCTTTTACTGATTAAGGTTCGAAATAGCAGTAGTAAATCCTCTGCGTCTCAATCACATCGTTTAACAGAACATTACAATGGATTCAATGTTTCCCCAATTTCCAGGTATTTATTCATCCAATTATTGTATATGGTATGTTGCAATTCTAGGGTTGATTACTTGTGTAGATTAATTATGCAATTAATATGGAAATTTCGTATTAAATTTCTTTCGTTTCCCACTTTTGTTACTTATCTGTTCCAGTAAAAACAAAACCCAGAAAGTGTTTACTATGTGTAGGGCTTTAATGGCTGAGCTTGACTATTAAACAAAGCCAACTTCCACAACCACTCGCTTAAAACTCTTTGGCTTCAACGTCTCAGAAGACGAAGACCTCACGAGACTCCACCTCCTTCCCCTCCGGAGCTACCCCAACCGCCACCCTCGGTGAAAACATAAAATATGAGTGTCAAGACTGTTGCAGGAATTTGCCATCTCACAAGCTATTAAAAAGGTTAATTTTATTTGTGTCTGATTAAAAAGGATTGAGGAATTGGACTAAAAAACGGTGGGTATTATCTATAATTATAGGACCACTTTTATTTAAAAATAAAATGGCAGTCCGTAGATGGTGAGTCCTATTAATATGCGAAATTAAAAAAATCCACGTCGTATATGATGTGGTATTTAATTGACGAAGGATAATTTGTTAGTCTAAGGTTTATGATTAATGATTTTGATAATAACTGTATAATATTTTAAATTTTAAATTGAATTTATTTTCTTATATAATTAACGGTTTTATTCTCAGAAGGGAATAAAATCACAAGAAATACAGTTTTTTTCTTCTCTTGAACCTTCATTATAAACTTATTTTATTAGAAATGGTTTATCCAAAAGGATCCTACTAATTAGAAATGGTTTATCCAAAAGGATCCTACTAATTATGAAGGTTGTATATTAGTCTCGTGATTACCGGAAGATTTTTGATAAAGATGACATCGAAGTTATTCAGATTTAAATCCATCCAATTGACTAAAGATGCAAGTGAAGTAATGGTTAGTTGAAGAAATTAACTATTTAAGAAAGAGCAATGATACTTGTAAAAAGAATGAACATACTTAGACTTTCGAAATATTTGAGCAACATCTATATTTTTTTAGAATCATATCATTCTTATTGTGCCTTAGAAAGTGAAATAACTCTATCAGAAGAGAAATTGTTACTTTATTTTTCTGTAAGCTTTTAAAAGCTTGTTATTCACTTCGAGTGTGAGAGGCTCGTCAAATTTAATACTCGAATTTTTACAGTGAAACAGTCAAGTTGGATACTTAAGGACTGGATGTAGACTTGGGTTATAAGTCGAATCAGTATAAATCAACTGCGTCCTTCTTCTCTATCTCTCATTATCTTTTATATTTCTGCAATATATTGTGTGTGTTTTCATTTCAGCAAGAGACTTCTCCATTTTTATAATAGATCCCTTTTGTTTTCAACTTGCTGAAGGTTCCTTTTAGTTTTAACAAGCGCCTTCTATTTTTAAATTTTTTTCATAGGATTTATCATTTAATAGGCTCCTTTCATTTAAGCAGGATCCTATTCCACAGAAGACTCCTATCACCTAATAGACTCCTATTGTTTAAAAGACTTTATCCTCTGACAGGCTCCTATTATTTTTATTTGTTAATTAGGATCTGCTTATTATACGAATTGAAAGAACTTACAAAACTTTTATAAGTCACACACAATTCATCCCCCTTTTGCATGTATTTGCTTTATCATAATTTTCATTGGCTTTTTTGTTTTTATAGTAGGGTGTATTTTGAACGTTTTAAATATTGAGGTTCAACTTAAATGCCCTGAAACGTTAAGGTTCAACCTAAATTTTGATGCAAATGTTAAGGTTTAAAATACACTTTGGGTTATTAAAGAAGGTATAAACCACAAACATCTCTATGTTATAGATATTGTATGTTAAAAATATTTGCCAAATTACACAATTATTTGATATTTCGTACTAATAAATTTGGTCTTTTATGTTTAATTGTAACCGCTAACCACAGGATGATCAAACAACTAAATTAGAAGTACAAGTGTGAAATGTTTAAGAACTTGGAATTATTGATGAACTAAACACTTAAAATTTATAGTTTTTTTATATGTATATGTTTTGGTTTTAGAGGTACCTCAGTGTTGGTTTTAGTTTTAAGGTTTTCTTTGGTTATGGTTATACTCTTAAAACAGACATATCAATTTCAGTTAGTTTGATCTACTTTTTATAAAAATTTAAAAAATCATATCAGTTATCGAACCGATCAAAGGAAAGATTTAAAAGTTTAATCGGTATCAAATCATTGTAAAACCGGTATTTAATAAACAAGAAATAAAATTTATAAAAATAAGTAAAAATAAAATATTTTATTGAAATAAAAATACTAATGTTTATTATTACATAAAGAAATAGTTAAACTTTAAATACCATTTCTTAAAATATTTTAAAATTATCTTAAACAAATTTCTTTATCTACACTAAATTACAAGTTAATAAATTTTTTTATTATTTTTTAAATATACTTTTTAAATTTTAAAAAAAATTCTCACTACAACAGAACAAACTATTAGCTACGTTTTCTTTGGTGATGAATTGAAAATCGTTGTCAAATGTGGACTTTTGGCGACGATTTCAAAATTCATCGCATAAAGTCGTGGCTTTGGTGACATTACATAACATACTGTTTGCAATCGACTACTGTTCCGAAACAACCAATTTTCCTAATCCTATACGAACCATCGGGACATCACCACTGCTTCCATTTCCATCTATGTTCTTTTGAAGATTCGAGGAAGCTTAGCACAACATATAGTATATACAATCAGATGTTCATATAATAGCATCATAACAGAAAATGAGATACTGATAATAAAGAAAAAGAGGTAGTTTGGATGATACTAAGAACCTTGAAGAAGCAGATCGGCCATATAAGGCAAACAATTATTAGTGTATGAAGAGGGGATTTGTTCCGCATTGATTTATGCTTCATTAGGGATAATATTGCGACATTTCTCCCAGTGAAGCTCATTTCCACCATCGAACACTAGTCGCCACATGGATATTTCGCAATAAATTAATGTTAACAGTTTAATTATGAAAAGTCAATAGAAGAATTCTTAATTGAATGTTCCAACATTCTAGCCATGTTAATTTTGTAATCTATTAAGTGGCACTACTTCATATGATGATAAGGTTAAGATGCACTTGGGTGTGTATGTACTATGTTTAGGGGATGCATAAACATCCCTTGTAGCTTTGAAATATGATTGCTTCTATGTACATAAACATCCCTTGTAGAATCTTCTAATAAAAATGGTTGAGTAATTTTGATTTAACGTACCATAGTGTTTGTTTAAATTCAAACTTAATTTATGAACTTGTACTGATTACTGGAGAAGTATTGACATTAGAAATTCACCTACAATTATTGACAATCCTTTGCATAATAAACCCTAGGATGGTATATAGGTTGAAAACCCATGATGCAGCTCCTGTGAGGCTTATCATAAAATATTCCACCAGCCTAAGAGTCACAGCAAGAACTTGCTTTCTCGATTTATGTGGTGTAATAATGCCACGTACCATAGTGTTTGTTTAAATTCAAAATTTGTAAATGAGGTTGTATTGATTAATGGTTATATTATATAGAACGAAGATTGCTTTTAGTAATTCAGTTATTTACTTTTAATTGTATAGCTAAATGGACAAAAGTTGGATGTCTCATCAGAAACTGTCCACTGAATACATAGAAGGACTTAAGAGTTTCATACAATTTGTAAAAGATCAAATGGGTGATGAATATCGTATTTGTTGTCCATACACAGATTGCTTAAATGTCAACATTCAAAGTCAAGATGTGGTATATAATCACTTGCTAATCCGAGGCATAGATAAATTCTATACCCCATGGCTTTATCATGGCAAACATAAGGAAGCAATTTGTAGTAGAAGTGTTCATACAAGTCTTGATGATAGTAACAATAATGATGGTGATGATGATGATGGGATTGACAAGATTTTAGAGGATTATGGAAATTATACAAAGACTATGAATGAAATTGGTTTGCCTAACATAACTGGTAGTATTACAGAAGATAATTTTAGGAAGTTATTTAAATTTGCTTAAGAAGAATTATATCCAGGGTACTCGAATTTCTCACAATTATATTTTGTCATCAAGTTATTACATTTGAAGGTCTATAATAAATGAATTAACACGTCTTTTGACATGTTGATTGACTTGCTAAATAATACGTTACCTGTTGGACACAAATTGCTCAAATCTTACTATGATGCAAAGAAATTGTTAAGGGACCTTGGATTAGGATATATATCAATAAATGCTTGTAAGTATGATTGTGATATATTTTTCAAGGATAATAAAGATCATGAAGAGTGTCCCATTTGTGGTACATCAAAAGGAGACAACAACATTGTATTTTTTGGCATATGGGTCTCATATGTGTGGGAAAAATATACAGGTTGCATTGATAACTTGGATAGATTTCACATACAAGATTGAGATAGTCAACTTATAAGCCAAAATTGTGGAGTTATTGTTGAGGGATGTCATGACGATGATTTTATTAACTTTGGTGGTGTCATCTTTGAAATAATAGAGTTGCATTACATCAAGGATAAAAAGATTGTTCTATTTAAGTGTAAATGGTTTAATCTTGTTGACATAAAGGTGAATGGAAATATTACTAGCATTAATGTTAGTAAAATATGGTATGCTAATGACCCTTTTATCTTTGCAAATCAAGTGAAGCAAGTTTTTTCCTTACCGATACTGTATTGGGCAACAATTGGAAGGTTGTTTAAAATTTTAACACTAAAACTCTTCAATTTTTGTGAAATGGATAATGGTCTAATCAGTGAGGATGGTGATGAAGTATATCAAGAGATTGAATCAGAGTTGAATAACGAAGCTATTCGAATAAAAGATACAGATATATTATCATTCCATAAGAGAGATGTGATCCCAATATAGTATAAGTGTATGGATTACAGGCCAATCTTATTGTAGAAAGAGAAGAACACTATATTAAGGATGAATTATACGACAATGATGATACTTTGGCCAAGCATAATAGTGATGAAGAGTCGAATCATAATGTAATTAATGATGATGATTTTCAAAATGTTGATCATGATGATTGAAGGTTAAAAAATTGTTATTTATATGGGATTGTTGTTTATATTGTTTGAAAACTGACAGGCCACCATTTAATTATCTTATGATTAGCCATCATTAAAATAAGATAACTAACTTATGATTAGCAATTCTACAGCCTGTTAATTATTCTCCATCAGCTAAAGACAACCATTTATATGTAAAGGGAGGTTTTAAAGTATTGATATCCATTTAAAAAATTAAGTGTTTACAATTATATAAGAGGGGAACCTTTGATTCTTGCAATTTTGTAAAAGCAATGTATTTCATTATGCTTCATTTTGTAAAAGCAGTGTATTTCATTATGCTTCATTTTGTAAACGCAATGTATTTCATTATGTTTAATTCATTTATCTTTTAAATATATATATATAAGGAGAGTTAGGCATTTTGTTTAAAGTTATTTTTTAGTTTTATTTGTACCTAATTTGTTATAAGTAGTTAAAATGCACTTGGAATAAAGGTTGTGTATAAGATGCGTTTAATTATGCTGTGAAGTATGTATAATTTTGTTTATAAGCTAAGATCATTGAAGCACGCTTACTTTTTTATTAACTTTCATTCTATAAACATGTAATAAAATTTGTAAAGAGTTGGTAACAATAGTACCAATATATGTAACAAATTCCTTATTGAAAGTTTCTTTGGCTATAAATAACACATCTAAAAAATATAAAGAAACTACAACCATATTAATGTTGATTTATGAAATATGATTCAAATTTTCTTTATATTTTTTAGATGTGTTATTTATAGCCAAAGAAAAGTCAAGACTTGTAAAGTTTCTTAAGTTATAAATTGTTTCTTTTAACCAAACATAAAAAGGACGACTTTTCATAAAGATAAGAATAGCAAACTGAACATGGTGTGTATATACATAGTAGACAAAATTAAATGAGCAATAATTGACAACCTCTAGTTTGACATAAAGAGAAGTAGGAAGGTATGTCAAAGCCATAGCCACAGCCACAACCTTCACATACCAAATTTCATACAATTAACAAATCATGAAAAATAATGAACGGAACACGTAAGAAATGTTTCTAATGTGATTCAAAATGTGGGGCCAAAGATCCAATCATCTTTGATTATGATTTGTTCATGTTTTTTCAAATGCTTCAAAATGATTTAAGAAAAAATTTACAATTTTGTTATGTTGTTATTCTAATTAGTTTTATTTTATATTGGAAAATCATTGATAAGTCATTTAATAATATCATTATAGATATTCAATATAATGGCACTTGGTAGAAACAAGGGAAAGAAGGTGGCAATTAGCGAAGATATTCCTCTCTCACAACAACTAGATCAATCTGACCCTATCAACAAGTGACTTCTTCCACCAATGAAGCTAGTCAACAACGACATTTATTTACCTTAACTAGTGTTGAGAGATCTTCAGGTCTGTTAATCTTTACTACCTATAATTTCACTTATCCTCAAATATATATTTACATATTTAATGGTTTTTTTCCTGTCATTATTTTTTTGTCAGGTTCCAATACCTGCATTAGAAAAGAGATAGAGGTATCACTTAAGTTTTTGAGTTGCAACGCATGAATATTGCAATGAATAACAAGTTGTCTATGCATATTGACACCTCACAAGGTTGTCTTGTTGATAAGATCCAATCAACAAAATTTTCCAATGAGTTAAGGGTTAATGTTAAGACCGAATTGCTTTGCCTTCAACATTCAAAGCAGTTGAAGGAAGACAACTTGCTACAAAATGCTATGGACAAAGCTTTGATAATTTTCAATTTATTTAATTATATACATTTTTTACTAATATAAAGACTAATTTCATTTTTACTTGGTGTTCATAGATGAAGCTCCATATAGTCGATATCGAGAACCCTGAAGTTTCAAGATATGTGAGTTTACTGTTGAAATAAAGGGCGACCATTGTTATCGACTATATAAATAGTACAAATCTTTTCCTTTAGATGAGGAAGCAAGGAGGCATCATGTGTGGTTAGTGGGCCTCTGCCAACCTAACGTTAAGCTTTGTCTTCTTTCTCTTCATATTTGCTTCAGTTATTCTTGATATACAATTTAATGACTATTTCTTTTCTTTATTTAGGAAAAATGTGAGAAAGCCAAGGTTAATAAAAGGAAAATGAAAACTCTTTACAACTAAGGCTTCAAATCATTTTTTGTCATACGAAATGAATTTGTAAGTTCTTTATTTAGAAGTTATAACTATATCAGTAAATACAATATTATTTATTTTGTTTCAATTCTTTTGTTTTCATAAAACAGAGTCAAAAGGAACTATATAGATAAGAGTGTGCTAGGATCATACTCTATAAATTGACACACTACAAGGAAGAGGCTGGATGTCTGAAGAAGCGCTGAATAATTATGTAAGTATAATTTTTATGTTTATTTATTTATGTAGTACTAACTAATAATATTTGAATTAAATAATGATTTTGTTTTTTAAATTTTAGAATAAGATGCAAGAATTATTGCAAAGATCATTGTCTAATGGAAGTGAGCCAAATGTTGATGACATTTGCAACAATGACCTTAGTACAAGATCAGGATACATTAAAGATTTTGGGTATGACCTTAAGCCAATTGGTTCATCCTCATCATAACCAGCAAATGTAATGACACTTCGAGAGAAGAATCGATCGCTTAAGACTCAGTTACAATGTCATGAAGAAAAGTTAGAACGTAATGAACAAAAGTTAGATCGTATTGAACGAAAATTGGCCAAGTTTGAAAACATGGTCAAACAAATACTTGGCTCAAATTATATAAGTAGTAGTGACAATGAAAATGAGTCTTAATTTATACATAAGTTTTTTTTGTTAATATTTGTAATTAACATTTAATGACATTTTATTTTTTATATAAAATGCGTCTAATTTTTAATTTTTATTTTCATTTAATTAATTAAAAATAAAAATCTAAATGTTACAGAAAATAAGTTGGATTCAAAATCTTACCAATAATTATAATTAACTGAAAATTTTTAATAGGAATGTTTAATAAAAAATCAAAATTCGTCACCAAAACCTTTTAGCTACATTCTTGAAAACATCGCCAATAATATTTAAAAATTAAGTAAAAATGTAGCTAAAAAGATTTGGCTAAGATTATAAAATTGTCACCAAAACTTTTGATCCAAGTTCCTTAAACTGTCGCCAATAATTTTTATCTACGTTCTGAAAACCATCACTAAATATATTTTGCTACGAAAACTTAATAGTCACAAAATATTATTTCCTACATCTACGGTGACATAGCAAATAACTTTTAGCCACGAAAAGAAAGCGTCCAAAAATATATTTGGCGACTATTTGTTTTATCTTCTCTTATCTCTTTTGACAACGTGTCTTAGATCAGAGTGAAATATAATTTGTGATAATTTTGTGAAAACGTTGTCGATAATATTTTGCTACCGTGATTTTAAGACGATTCGTGCGACGAATTTTTTTCATCGCTAAAAGGTTTTGGCGATGATTTTGGGGCTTTTAGGGACAAAAATATTTGTTGCCAAAAGTCCCTTCTATTGTAGTGTCTGCTTTATTTTGATCAACAAAAACTAATATTCTTAACGTCCTAAAATAATTAAAAATGATATTTTCTTCTTATATTTAAAATTTATTATTTCTTTTAAACGTGATATAAAATATAGATAAAATTTTAATTAGCCACAAAAAATAATTACAATTTATGAAAATTTATTATCTATTTTCGAATCTAATTTACAAGTAGAACCACTTTTCTATCATCGTAAATGTGACACTCAAAAAAGACAAAACCAACAAATAAAACCTCATTTTATTTCACGTCTCTTGAGATATAGATTGTCCTAATATTTCAAGTATCAAGAAGAAATTGTCAATCTTTTATTAGGAGCAAGCACTAGACAAGGAACTCTTTTAGGTGTTTTGTTGGATGTGTGATGGCTCTTCTCTACGTGACCTTAGGTTTGTTCTTAGATAGTTCTTCTTTTATTTGAACCTTGGGTGTTTTGTTTGTTCTGCAATGACTCTTCTCTACTTAAGGGTCTATTCTGCAATAGTTCTTCTCTTATTTAAACCTTGAGTGTTTTGTTTGTTTTACGATTTGCTAGAAATTTTGAGAGGCTAATCAATTAAAATAAGTGGTTCTCTTCTCCTCTTCGGTGTTTTGTTTGTTCTCTATCTTTGTACTCTCTAGGTTTTGCAATTTCTCTTCATATATTGTTAAGGATCCATGTTATATTTTTGATCTAATCTACAATTTTGCATATTAGGAAACATTTCACTGCATGGGTTTGTCAGTGACACATCGTGAAGAAGAAGAGGAACCGTATTTATGGTTCTTCACGATTTAGATGTAACCAGCCGGTTTATTGTTTAACCGGTTGGTTTTCATTTATAGCGGTTAATAATAAAAATCGAACTAGAAATTAGGCTAGTTCAAGGTTAATCTAGTCAAACTGGCAGATTCGGTTCAGTTTTAAAATCGTTGATAATAATTAAATAATTAATGCTTTTAAATTAATAGTCGTGTTGGTGAATTTAATGGGATCCTAATACATAATTCCTTTAAGATACTTTCTAACAAACTTGGGCATAATATATTAACTTATTTCTCTTGATTAAATTGCTTATTTAGTTAGTATGCCATTTTAATGCTTGTTTTTCAAACTACTTTATGCATCATATTCCTTTTTTTTTTGTTCAGTTTGATACATTTAGGTATTGCTAAAAAGGGTTAGAGAGTTTGATTCTAGAGTTATACTTGAATATTAATATAGAGGTTATTATAAGTATAATCCAATAATGAGACATGAGAGTAACGAAAAAGAATATTTTGAAATTGAATTGGATAAGATTATTATACTAAAGTTCACGCTAAATGTTAAACTTTTGGGTTATGAGTAGTTACGAGAAATTATGTGTAAATTTATTGATAAGTCTTTTGAAAAAGGGTTGAAATCACTTCAAAATTATGTTCATAAAAGAAAACTGGTAAATATATATGTAGGAATAAAACATAAAATAGTTAAGGTTCACTTGGATGGTGAGAATTATCCAAAAAATTTTAATGTTGTTGACCTTCTAGTTAGAGATGGTAAATTAAACTCTACTTGATCCAATTTGAAGTCAACTGGTCAAAATTTAAGTTAATTAGACTTTAAATTAGGTTCATGTTTAGGAGGGTTAGGTTGACAAAGATCAAACAACCTATACCATCCAAACTAGTTTAGGAAAAATGATGTTATTTGATTATGTCATGTCAAATAATGTTATTTTAGCCTTAGCTCAATCAATATTTGTGTTGTTCAACCTTGCCCAATAGGGGTTCATATTGTTTACCTTGAACTAGGATGAGGTTGAGGTTGGGTCATTATCATCCCTACCTACAATTGATATTTCAATTGAAGTGATTAAAGATGACGAGACTTCAATTACAAAGCTCCTAACAACTTTTAATGACGAAAATGAACTTATTTTTGGTAGAGAATATATTGTTGTTGGATAGTACATTATTAGTGGGTGGGTAGGTCAGAATATAAAAAGCAGTTAAATGACTCAACATTTAGTGATGAAGTTTTTTTCTAAAGTAAGCGAATTGGGATATTTTAGCGAGGAAATTGCAGATGAGAAATTTGATTATGATGGTGAAGATAATCCATATTAATAAGCTTGGGTTTATTATTGGTACGTACCTTATTGAGCTAGATGGACGATGAACTTAAAGCTGATGATAAAGACATAAGAAGCCTGAATGAGTAGATGGACCATCAACTAATATGGATTTGAAAATTCACCTCAAGTAAAGGATGATATTTGATTCAGTAACTACATTTAAAAGGATATTGAGGAACAATTCCATATAAGAAATGTTTAACTTTCTTGAAAAAAAGAGTTAAGGATTGTTAATGAGTGCAAGAAAGCATATATGTAGAGAATTCATGCTAGTCTCACTCAAAACAAAGAAGCTTTCTAAATTAAGTCATTATAAAATAAGCATAATTGTGGTAAAGTATTTCATAGAAAAAAAAGTTAATTATAAGTAGATTGTCAAGACCTATATGACACATTTTAGAGTTACTCGAAGTTAGGTTTTCTTTTTTGTTTAAAACCAGATATTTAAAGGGATTATTGGTCGAATATTTCGGATATTATAGCAGACAAAGTCAAGAGATGTGCTATATTTGGTGCTTGGGCCGGGATGAATGAGTATAATATGAAAAATAAATAAGATATGCTTTAAATATTATAACATAATAAATATAGTTCACTGTATATTAGAGCTCCTAATAAATTTTTTTATTCTTGTTATGTTTGTCTAGAGCAGATGAACTATGGTTTTATCAATATTAATAGGTCTATAATCTAGATTGATGAGTGTCGTTTTGAAGATATAATTATGGTGTTCAATCACTGACCTTTTTTTTAGTACAAAGGAAAAAAGCACATCTCCCGCTGGTACACAGCGCCGTGCTTTTCCCGGTGCATTAGAGGAAGGATTGGTAAAGGAGGTTCTTGCAGAACATAGATGCCTAGATTAGCCAGTCCTGCGAGAGTAGCCAAAGTATCCGCACACTGGTTTTCTTCTTAAAGTATATGCTGAATTTGCACCTCCCAGTCACGTCGGAGAAGATTGTGGGTACCTGTCGGCAAAAAGTTGTTTCTATCAAAATCAGTAATAGAAGAGGATAATAGATTAATGACTTCTAAGGAATCCACTTCAAGCATGATACATCTGTACCCTAGTGACCAAGCTAGGGTAAGGCCCGAGTGAACTCTCCAGAGTTTTGCCGAGAGCGGTGAAGCACTGCCAAAGTAATGTAAAAACCCGCCACACCACTGGCTATGCCAATTGCGAAGTAAACCTCCCGCGGATGCTCCAGACGATGAAGGCTTAACTGCACCGTCAGTGTTGAGTTTGATCCAATCCTCTGGCAGTTTAGTCCACCTCACTAGGCTACCCGCAGGTAACCTATTGGTGGAGAAGACACAAGTTTCCACAACCCTCGCCTTAGTTATCCAGGCCACAAACTCATTCATGGCTCGCGTACCCTCATCGGGCCAAATAAAATCAGGCTCAAAAATACTTTTATTACGCCACTGCCACAACATCCAACAAGCGACTCCAAAAGCGGTAGCCTAATCGCCCTGTAACAACGAAGAGTGGGGCAGGAGATTTGAATGAATCCACCTTTCCGAGTCCTGATGAAAAAAATCCCAACTGACCACTTCCGGGGAGAATTTATGCCAGAAGGCTATCACTCTCGAACAATCCCGTACAATATGGAGAGTAGTCTCTTCTTGTCCATAGAAATGGCAACTGCTGTCCGCAGCGATATGACAAGCCACTCGTCGTTGGTTGGTTAGGAGTTTATTTTTTAGTCATTAACCAAAGGAAGGAATGGATCCGCTGAGGTCCCACCTATTTCCAAATGCAATCCCAAATGTTTGCAGACCTATCCATAGAGTGATCTTCGATGAGGTCATAGGCGGAAGCCACCGTAAA
The DNA here is from genome assembly GCA_027563825.1 of Erythroxylum mucronatum. Taxonomy (NCBI): domain Eukaryota; kingdom Viridiplantae; phylum Streptophyta; class Magnoliopsida; order Malpighiales; family Erythroxylaceae; genus Erythroxylum; species Erythroxylum mucronatum. The sequence goes on from JAOSBP010000008.1 coordinate 23,234,499, forward strand.
GCGGCCATGATCAGTCGGGGCCCAAAGGATGGAATCAGCGAGTGGATCCTGGATATTGATAGGGATAGCGGCAATATCTAGGCAAACTGGGCCTGAGAGGTATTGATGGAGTGTCTCCCATTGCCAGTCACCCTCCTCAGTCCAGAGATCGGCCACTTTGGCATAGAGGATAGTTTCAGGGATTGGGGAGGTATCCATGAATACGAGGGGACCCCACTCGCTTACCCAAGTGTCTAACCAGAAGGCTATGTGCCGACCATTCCCGAGCTTCCAATGGATACCTTGGCGAACAAATGGCCAATTTGCCGCCATACCCCTCCAGAAGGTCGAAGCCCCTGGTTGAGTTATTGACTCAGGGATATGGTAGGGTGCCATTCGATATTTTTCCCTCACGGTACGGACCCAGAGCGAATTTGGTTTTGTAATTAAAGCCCAGCCCATCTTAGTAAGCAGAGCATCGTTTGTAGAGCGAAGCTTCCGTATGCCTAGTCCTCCATCCTTTTTGGGCATACACACAGATGCCTAGTTAACTAAAGCCATTTTTCGGTGCTCGTCCGTGGAACCCCAGATAAAATTGCCCATGATGCGTTCCAAATCATCACAAAGTTGGCGTGAAAGCCTAACTGTTTGCATAGTAAAGATAGGGAGAGCGGAGATCACTGACTGAGTAAGTGTGACTCTGCCGGCTAACAACAAATGTTTGGCTCGCCAGCCTGTGAGTTTCTGTTGAGTATTATCCAAAATATGCCGATAAGTGGAACGTGTGGACCGTTCATAAAGTAAAGGCAGGCCTAGATATTTGCTAAATGAAAACATTTATACATTAGCATGGGTAATATACATGCTTTATATATGGTATTTAAGGATGAAGGACCACAATATAATAAATTGAGAGGATATTTCTTAACTATTATATAATATAAGAGAAGCACTTCATTATATATCAAAGCTTATAATAGTTTTTTAACACTCTGTATATTTGTTTAAAGTAAGTAAAACAATACTTATAGGCTTATAATATCTGCATCAATAAATATCGTATGTAACACAATATGGTGATCGATTGTTGACGGTAATAAATGTAAAAATCCAAATGAAAACATCTGTACAGGAGCATAGGTTTTGATGAGAATAAAGAATAAAGAGAGATTGAAGTGGTCTCTTGATAACCTACCAAATGATATTGGCAAGAGCAAATCAGAGATTTTCATGAGTGATAAAAGTAAGGTAACAGTAACATTTCTTACCTTGATTTTCAATAATTAATGTTTGTATATCAATAAATTTATCTTCTAAAACATTATTTTACATTAATGTTTCTTTGTACATTTAAAAAAAAGCATATAAAGGTAGTTCAAGGAGTCATTGTCATTAAGGATCAGAAAGAGAATGTTACTGCAATCACCCATAAATCTAATATATGGAAATATATCTTTGATCGTATATTAATGCTAGGACTAATTAGTTCATGTCTGATTTCTACCTATTACTTGTTTTAGGATTGTGTTATGTATGAAAATTTTGTACCATTTTTCATTGTATTGTTATAAAACCTTCAAACTTAGCTATAAAAGTTGTATTTATATTGATTAATTATAGAGCATACACAGTTGTCTTCATGGTTTCTAGGGTTAAAGGTCATTTAAATGTGTAGTTTGGGTAGTATTTAAGCAATGGAAAAGAAAATTATTTGTTATAAGTCTACACTGACATAATGTTGTTACAAGTAAAAGATTCATAAAGCCTATTTGGCTTGACCTATGGTTTGAAATTGAGGTCAACATACAAAGTATTATGGTTATGTTATGAATTATCACATTATGCTTATATCATCACAATTATTGTGATTGTTTACAACTATAATACAATTTACAATTCACAATTTAAAGTATTAGATTAACCAAACTTACAAGTAAAGCTAAATGATTAGTTCTACCCTCGCATAAGTTGAAATCAATGTTGTTTTCATGAGCTTACCGTCTTCGGTTACAAATTTACTTCCCAACTTCTTGATTCCATACTTTTGCGATACTGCTTCTTGTTTAACTGGTTTCTAGTGCTTCTTCCCTGGCTTTGTTTACCATATTATTTGAAATAGAAAAGCCCTTCTTTTAGGTTTCAATTAAAAGATAACAATAAAAACACACGCGATATGAATACTCTATTTATACGAAGATCTAACTTTACTTTTAAACTTAAACTAAACTAAGCGTCCTTAGTTTAAGGACAAGAAATGACAACTACTAATTCGGACACAATGGCACCACCGTGCTCCTCCAAGTTATTACTATAGACAACAATATCATCCAAGTAGACCACCAATTCTAACCATGAGTAGAATATTTGTTTCATGAGGGTGAAGAATTATCTTAAATTATTAGTTCGGATCAAGTTTAGTTGGTTTAAGTTACTATATTAATAACATTTGATTTGCATATATATAATATTGATATTGCGTGTGTTTTTGTTGGGCTTGAATTTTATTTATTTATTCTTTATTTTGCTTTAATTGTTTTATTATTATTTTTAGTTGAGTCTTTAAACTAGCAAGGATGAATGGGGTATTAAATGGAAATTAGAAATTAGAAGGAAGTGTTAGAATTATATTAGGTGGTGTTAAGTGGGTTGAAAGAGTAGAGACCTATAAGACAAATTAAGGGCAAACTTGGAATGTTGGGACCCAATCTCAGGAACCGGATCTCAACCGGAAAACGAACGACAAACAAAGAACATTGTAGCTATTTATCAAATCATTTGAAACAATAATTTGAAAACCCTTTCACTTTTTTATTTTTTTAAAAAACAGATAATTGGCCCATAATTCACATTATCAATATATTACCCACCTTAAGTTCTTTAACTTTAAGATTGATCAAGTTGCCTCTCCCCTACTTCCAAAGCCCTTTCTTGACCTTAATCAAGCACAAAAACCTTAATTACCAAGAAATATCAATGCTGGAATTTTTAAAGAATGAAAAAACTTAGCTTAAAACCTATCTAACTTTACCTAGCTTTACCGATACCATTTCTAAACTATAACCATCAAAACCCCTCTCAATTTAATCAATATTTTCAAACATCTCATGCCTTAAAGAGACCAACACCAATCTGAATTTTCCAAGCCTCCATAACCCCTTCTTCTTTCCACTTTACTCT
>JAOSBP010000008.1:23275235-23311990 GCA_027563825.1 Erythroxylum mucronatum
CTTTAATTATTCTTATTATTTTAATTGTTTTTAAATATGATAAGAATGATTATTTTAATAAGAATGATTAAAGTTTTGATATTTATTAAATTATTTATTTATTAATGATATTAAATAATATTTATGTGACTATTATTAAATTGTAAGGAATATAAATTAAATCAGAATAATAAAGTTAATAATAATGAGAAGAACATTAGTTATTATAACAAATAGTATGATAATGATAATAATAATAGTTGAAAATACTTCTCAATTGTTGTTAAAACAGTTAAATTATTATAATAATGAAAAGTTATTATAATAATGAAAAGTTGTTAATAATAACTGATAATAATAACAGTTAAATTATTATAATAAATATAACAAAATTAATAATAAAATTATTAACAAGGAATTTAATAATTATTATAATTAATTTAATAATTACTTTGCAATAAATTTAATAATAATAAGTAATTTAATTTTAATATTTAACAGTTATTATAATAATATAAATATATTTAATTAATAACTAATAATAGTAATAATAATAATGATAATGATAATAATAATAATAATAATAAATCTTAATAATTAGTAATATTATTAATAATATCAATAATAATAAATAATTAAAAAATTCTTGATTATTATTAATTTTTGTTCTAAATAAGAATAACGATAAAACCAAATTACAAAAAAAATTGTTTTGGATTTAGCTTTGGATTAACGTTGTCTAATACCAAAATGACTTTGGATTTTCAAAGCTAGCTTTGGGTTCGGCTGCATGGTTGGCGCTTGTGGGTGGGTCCTATCCTCTGTCTATCCAAGTTTACAAGTGCCTGCCCATTTAATTAAAAAGCGACGTCGTTGAGTTATCAGATAGAGTAAGACAGGATAGTCGGTGGACAGAGGATCTCGACTCTCCGTAACCTAACCTTATCCAAGATAAATCTCAGAGACAAAATTTATGGTTAGTAAAACGACAGTTCAATGTGCACAAACTGACTCGAAAACTTGGGTACAGGCAATCAACAGAAGAAAAATCTGGGCCAAGTTGCAGCCTAGTTCAAACGCTAACAGGTCAACAGGGAAAGAAGATGTGTTTTTGGTGTAACCAATCTCAGCCGATCGAGCCGGTCCTCAGGACGCAAACTATGGCCCAGATTTTGTCATCAGCAAGTCGTAGAAGCCCAATATTCGATGACCTTTTTATTAAAATTGCAATCTTCCCATGCACACACTATGTAATGTAGGCCTGGGTCTGGCTTGTACATTCTGAACTGTTGTCAGCTAAGTAAAAGCCGATACATTAATAGAAGTAAAAATACACCTAAAGATTAGTAATACACGCGAAATGAGTTGAGCCTTTTTTTTTTTTTTAAATATGATCTTGAGTTTTCAAATATAATCTTAATATTCGAATTTTCAGAAATTGTTTTTGGACGTAAATTAAATGAGTCCAACCATTTAAGTAGTGTTAGAAGTTGGAATATAATTATGCACGATAGCTAGTTTTATAGAGAATATTGTGTTTTGCACCCCCTAACACAAGAATAGAAGCTTGGTCATAAATAAGAATTGACGTGGAACCTGTTGCGGATGATTTTCAAGAATGAGTTGCCCGCCAAAAGTCAAAACGAAAGAGTTCGCGGATTTGATGTGTTTCAAATAGTCAACAATTTTTTTTAGTCAAACTCTATTGTTTTAATTATTTGCGTTTTAGGGTTTGGAACCGATTTAAACTCTTTTCTACAATATTTTGGAGACTTTTGAAAAAAACTTCATATTTTGAGGATTCTCTCAATTAAATTCAGGTTTTGGATTGAAACTTGTGTGTTTACGCTTTACTCGCTGCGTCAAGAATAGTTGAGGTGTGCTAGCCTAGAAGAGCTTGATTTTTTTGTTTCATTTTTATCTTTTCAGTTAATTTTCACTTAAGAGAGTATAACAAGAGCTTTTTGTACTCTATGACTGGTATTTTATCGCGGCGCAATGAAACCAAAAAGTTCATCCTCATCGAAATTTAATTATATACGGTGAATTACATCGAATCCAATATCTAGATCATTACCTAAATATTCCACATAAGTTACATCACCAACCCGGAAGAAAAAATCAACTGCTTCTTCAGTCTCTAGCTAAGTTTCGGTGATGTCACAATTTTAGAAGTCATTGTAACCCCTTTTTGTACCCAGCCATGTGAAATGTTAACTTTAGAAATCTACATCAGCCGTCTATTCTTGATATTAGGGTAACTCAATGACCTTTTCTAACACAAAGTTGCTTACCAACGTTGCAAAAAGCTGCAGAGATTTTGTCAAAGACAGCTGTTGAGGAAGTTGACAAGTACGATGTAATTCTAAGCGAAATGACTGATCTTAAAGTAATGAAATCACTTCAAAGAAAACAGACGCCCTTGTGGCTAATTGGTGGAGGCACTGGCCTTCAACCTTCAAGGCATGGTACGTTTATGGGAGTGCGATGAGCAGACGAGTACTTTTGCTTAAATGGTCTCCAGTAAATGTAAAAACTGAAAATAAGTCTATGGTTCTAAGCTGGCTAACGATTAGTACTTTTGCTCATCTTCAATCCGTTTATTGTCATCCGAGTTTCCTTTTGGGATAATTGTTTGGAAAAAGAGTCGTATTAGGTTTTACAGATTCTGAAAGACGAACTAACGTTCCAATCACATTTTAGCTACGAGCCACTAATTATAAAGGTTTGTCCAGTCCAGGCATTAGTTCATGGATGTTACTGCTCATAATGCTATGTCAATTTCAGTCACCAAAATAGTTTGGATGTGTCATATCAAGTAGTACTCATTTTACACTGGAGTTAAATCAGAGTACGCATGATGTCGCTCTATTAAACTAGCTAAAATGGTTTCTCCACATTAGTCTAATGATATCTTGATTAAAATTTTATTTTATCTACTTTCCTAATTGTCAGTGTTCTTGCACATTAGATTCTAAACTGATGACTAGATTAAAGTTGTCGTGTACTGAAGAAAACTTATATGTGGTTTAGAACTCATATTTAGGAAAACATGTTTATGTATTGCATATGAATAACAATGGAGAAATGAAAGTATTAATTAAACTGACTTGAACACAACTGTATAATCGGGCGGAATGAATGAATGGGCAAGTATTGAAATGCATTTAAACCACTTTTCATGAATTCACACTACCTACCAGTTTAGATCTTTGTTTAATATTATGGTGTCTTATTGTGTCTAATAAATCTCAGTCATTTATTTATGTAGGTCTCGCATAGATCCCGCGTGGGTCTCGTAAAATAAATGACTGAAATTCTATGAGACAAAATAAAATAGAGTAATATTGGACAGAAGATCTAAATTGGCCACCTAGTATACTGGGGATGCCTGTCACCAATAATGCTCCCCACCCGCTGCAAAGTTTTCTTTGAAAAACTAATCAAACCCCTCTTTCTACAATCCAATTAACTCCTTTTTTTATCCAAAAACATAGAACACTCCAACTCCATTTGATGAAACAAAAGAAGCTGACGTATATCCCTTCTCATAATTTGTCTGCAAGGACTATATACACCTTTGATAAAGAACCAAAAAAAAAAAAACCAATGAGGTCGTAGATTTAGTGGCACTACACCGATCATTAAGGTCATCATTCCAATCATAATGATGATCATCTATGTCGCAAGTGTATACATATCATAAAATTAAAACAAGAGAAAGACATTTCATTTTGATATATAAATTTATTTTTTACTACCGTAACTAAGGTCAGTTGTATTTTGTCATAGTTCAACTAAATTAAAATATTTAATTGATAATTGAACTATTTTTATCAACTTTTAAATTGCACAATTCTAATTATTTCAGTTGATTATCTATCAATTTTATTTAATCAATCAACTTATTAATTATCAAATAAATATTTCATAACATAAAATAAAATTAATTACAAATTTAAATTATTCTTTTACAATTTATTTTTAACTCTATTATACCTCAATGACATTGACACAAAGGATTAGAAATGTAAATTATGACTAACATATTAATCTTGATCTCACTTAAGATATATATTAAAATTCAAATTAGTTATTGTAACAATCTTAATCAATAAGTCATTTTTACCATCAACTCTCACAAAATTTGTGATTGTAATTACAAATTATAAGTATTTTAATTGCAATAATCCTTGCATTAGAATTAATAGTTAATAGTTATTTTTATATATGTTAATTTAACATGTTATAAATAGCACGATCCTTGTGCTCTATTTGTACTAGATGACTATAAAAAAAATATTATCTAAAGAAATATACGAATTGTGAGTAAAAAAGAAGAGAAAGAAAAAGTTTGCATAGAAAATGGTTTGCCTATTTAAAATTTTCTTTCATCTTAGAATATATATAATTTTATATTTTATTATAGGAATCCTCTAGTATGAATAACTTCAGTGAAAATAGAATTTGTGCTCCTTATCTGTTTCATATTTAATTTGAATAAGTTAATCTCTTTCTTTTAAAATGTTAACTTTTTTTCCTAATTCATAGTTAGCTAGGGTAACTTCTTAGTTGATTGTGATTCATATAGTAATTTTAGAGAAAAACCTACATTTTGAATTAAATATTCTGATCTCAATGAACAATAGGTTATTAATGTAATAAAACATATCAAAATTATCCATACGAAGAACCGGAAAACAAACTAGTTAAATGTTAAACGAATCATTGAAAACCAAGTCTTGATTAGAGTTAAGTGACCGTTTCACCACAATAGCTTAAGCTGTTGTGTGAGGCCAACTTAATTGGTCTTATATATTCACTAGCACACCTCCTCAAGTGAAAGCCCTTTGAGCTTGAAACTTGCACAGGCTCACTCTGCCTTGTGTTGAATAATAGGTGGGTGGTAGGATTTGAACCACTTGGTCATAAAGGCTCTGATACCAGTTAAGTGACCGTTTCACCACAATAGCTTAAGCTGTTGTGTTAGACCAACTTAATTAGTAGAGTGAGACTCCCCAATTTTTTCAGGAAGGAGGATAGACAGCCTAACTCATGCTGCTTTGTTCAAACACGGGTGACCAGTGATCGGAAACCATTATCTACTTAGTTTTGGCATTATAAATAGCATTACATAGAACAAGTAGGTTATAAAGCTAACCAGCGAAGTTGACATCTTCCCAACTATATTTTGCTTTAAAGCAGCAACAAACGGAAGTCCGCCGAAACCTTGGAAATGCTAGTTACCCTCCAGATACCTATCCTGTTGATCAATGTGGGTAGATGTATATCTCTTTCATATTGAAGTGGGATATTGCGAACTTATTGCTTTGGCATGTATGTTCAGGGAATCAGGTAGCTTTTGAGGCGAGAAAGCAATTGGTGATGGTCCAATACAAATTTTTCTTACCATGAGACGAGGAATTGGATAAAGATGGAGTGATGTACCACGTTGCAGTACCTGATTGGTCAATATCATGAAGGTAAGCAAAATTGATTTCTGAACAAGGACAGCGAAGGGGGGCACCTAACTAAGGAAATCTCTTGAGATTTTGTGTGGAAATGGAACAAACGAAAATCCCTGCAAATTGAGGGATGGATATGGACTTATCTAAACAGTTCATTTCGCGAGTTTTGGCCTCACTCGGCCATGAAAATAAATCTTCTCTTTTCTTGTTCAAACCTCTCTTGGGTCTACAAAAATAGCCCTTGTCGTTGGTGAGGTTCTTGTCAATTCATAGAGACCGTTCTTCTCTTCAATTTTCAGTGCCTTGATGCACCACAAATCTTCTGGACAAGAGAGCGATTTCCAGTGTGGTATATGAAATCTGAGGCTGTCTTGACCTCCAACTTCTGTTACAATAACTTTACAATCAGTGGTCTTCCTAGCCAGGTTGTTCACGTATTGGCACAAACTTTGAACCATCTTTCCTGATAATGGCCCTTCACGGTACACTCCATACATGAAGTAGAATCCAAAGGGATTAAAAAAATCTGGTATTGCTGACAATTTAAAGCAGGGAAATATTTTGTCTATCAATCTCGAGCACTTTGTGTATGTAAGGCAAGATAAAGGAGCTTTACCTAGCCTGAGCTTGAACAGTTCACCACTGTTCCATACACTGAGCATAGCCCAACTACTTGGAACTTTCACACCTGAAATCATTGATTCACCTCTTGGATAAGCCACCCAAGTCCCCAAACTTAGCTTGTTTCTCAGTATATTTCCTATGTCATGTGGAAAAAATTCGGTTGATGAACGCATGAACTTGTGGTATAGAAACTCAGCTTCTTCGATCCTGATCTTAGCAACCTCAATGTCAGATGATACACGTAAAGCTCGTCTGTTAACTGGATTGACGAGAATAGCTGGTGTCCTGAACTTGACATAACTAAGTTTGCCTACGAAGAGCTTAACAGAAGCTTCATTATCTTTCTCTGTTGCAACGTAGGCGTAATCGACATCATTTGCAATCAACCATTCTTCTAGTCTGCGCACTAGCCTTAATCCAATCCCTTTTCGCCTGTGAGAAGGTGCAACTCTTAATCCTAAAACATAACCCACCTTGGCTAAATCCTTGGGAGGTTTATGAACGGTGGCAAGCTTTATGGAGCCTTGGATGACACCAACAAGTTCGTTCCTGAACAAGGCTACCTATCAAAAAAGCAAAAAAAGGTAGTATAAATAAACATGTTGCATTTTAAAGATAAGACATCAGATCGAAAAGAAGTGAAATGAAAATCAGAAGGAAAAGTGATAATAATAAGTACCAGCATCTTATACATCGGACTATTTCTGATTCTACTGATGGGGTCACCCAAAGTGTCTGTGAAGAGAACTACTCTCTCAGTTGGGCCTACCTCACATCTTCTCTCGAGATCTTCTACTCGAGCTCTATCCTTTTGCACATTGTAGTTACGTATAACTAGCTCACTCCCATATCCCATTCTCAAACCATAAGCTACTATCACTAACATAACCAGAATCTAGCTACATATACTAGTTGGATGGATGGATCATGTATGAGATGATGGCGATTCGCGCTTCTCAAGTAAAAAGCGGAAAGGACATGAAAACTCACGAGAAGAGGAAGATCAAATCATGAAATACAAAGTTAATATTTGCTTAAACACATTTGGCCTGGGACGTGAATATATAGAAAATGGGCTACGAAGTAGCTCATATGGTGCAATTCCCTCTGTAATCAACATCAACACTAGGGTTCAACATCATTAGTAGACAAAAGGTGGTTAATAATGATAATAATAATGTGTCCTGTTATCTTCCCACTTGCACAAAACATAAATCATAAAAGGTGGATGTGCTTTTACTATCGTTAACCTAATTATAAAGCCACATCCACGCTTCCATAACCTCAGCCTCACGCCATTGTCCACACCTAAGCATTGGGTATCGTTGACCAACTCCCTATTTATTGATCACCCAACTCGTTAGCCTCCTTTATCTAAACCAAGCCCTCGAACACTATTTGTCTCTCTGGTACTGCACTTTGTTCTATTCTGTCTACTTATCTACACCTTAAAAATAACAACATATTATTACTAATTTAAACATTGTGGAACTATAAACAAAGCTTTACATGAAAAGATAGCAATTGCTGTATAAATACACGTAGCCCACAAACCCACCTGAGCCCTGACAGTTACTGTAAAATAACAATAGGCAAGCCAAAGCATATATCTTCAATCTTCCAATCTAATCATATATAGGTTTAGAACAATGAGTTGATTATTTAATATTTGAACCTCCGGTTTAGATTGCGTGGTCCGCTACGTGTACGCTGGATAGTGCATGGTATCAACATATGATTTATGTACGGCGATGGAGTTAAATTAACGAGATGAGAGGGAAGTTTGTTAGCCTTTTTAGCTTTTGGGAAGGGGCAAAGTCCCTTTCCGCTCACAGTGAAGTCATTGTTTTCGCACTATAGACAACATTAAACTGATCATATTAAAATTAAATTTACGTTTATTGTAGTGGGCAATGGTGGTCCACCCCTATTCAGGACACTTAGATTCGAAAGGGAAAGTGATAGCCCCACTTAAGCCATGACTCGCTTTCAACTAGTTAAGCTGAATTATTATGAAGGTTAATGATAACTCTTCCTTAACATGCCCTACGCGCGCTCGTGCGAGAGAGACACCCACCATGTATAATGATACAACGCTTTCTTTAGGATTTAAACTTTTACCCAAATTGATTGCTAACATCTTTTACATGACACTCTTGCTTAAGTAGTCTTGCTTAGGTTTGCTTAAGCAAGACTTTAGCTTTCAATAACTCTTGAAATATTTATCTCACAAACTCGTAAAAACAATATTAGGAAAGCAATAAAAAAATAAAGACAACAAAGAAACAAGAGAGATACGATGAGAGCAAAACTCGAATCAGCTATATATAGATACTCTAACTTGGAAGTCAAGTTACATTCAAAATCTCACTTAAACTGAATTGTCACTAAGATCACGTCTATTTCTATTAGATTACATCACGTGGATCAATTGGATGACACCACTATCCAAAAAGGATTCTAACTGATAAGATAGAATCTATAAGATAACAGAAAGGTCGAATTTACATTCAAATAGAAAACTAGCACCCTTATCTTCGAAGATTTCCACTATCTTTAAATATTGAGTCTCATTGCAACTCTAACTCCTAATTATCACTACATCATCTGTTAGGAAAAAAATATGAACAGATCACAAAATAAACATAACTACACAGATTATGCATCTTCCAATGTTCGATTGTATATGCGTGGAAAAACAAAACATACATACTTGATGATTCGTTATATTCTACCGGTTAAAGAACGCAGAGATTTCGTGCCTTTTGTTTTTCTGTCAAAAACGTCAAGAGTATGTCAAGTACCAATGTCTCTACAAAAACCAAATACACAGAGTATCTATTTTTGTGTAACGTTGCCATATATATATCATCTGTGAATAACTACCGATAGAAGTTATTCATCCCAGATGACCATTTGACCCATCATGGGTGTAAAACGTCATCATCATCCAAGATCTCTCCACGATCTCTATCTACTGTTGATGCAGTGTGATATTGCCGAACCCACATAACACACTGATCTGATCTAATGCTTTCCACAACAAGTCGGCTAGTCGTGATCCATTCATCCAAGCATGGGCCAAGTCCTTAATATTTCAAGTCCTTAGTTTGGGTTGAGTCAATCTTCACAAGATCCGAAACTCTACTAAAATTCGTATTAAGTCCGATCCCATTCGCCCATATTTGTCTTAGTGTTTTCACATGCTTCCCTTATGCATGTATCCAGCTAACCTTTCTTCTAAGGTACATCGTGAAAGTTGATGAGAAGTGCCCCAAAATTTAAGGTTCTAATATATAGTGTATAGGAGGAGAGTACTGGCACTCATTTCCAACCACCGAATTAATTAACTACTTTCCTGTTAATGTTTTGCGTGTGATTGGATCAAAATCAAGGAGGAGCTTAATTATTTTAATTGTGATTAGTAGATTGCCTCCAAGGATACTAATTTAATGTCATCAAATCAAATAAATATCAAAATGGACGGGAATCTTCATAAGAGATATGATAGTGAAACACACCATATAAACTCTGCAACAATTATTATAACTATTGCTTATTTTTTGGTAGATGAAGGAGGACATGTTAAATATGCATATCAATCCGTCCTAAATGTATGGAAGATGCACGCGCTGGGGAGGGGGCTTGCTTACAATAGACCTATAAAGAACACAACATTACAAAAAGATAATGAAACAGGAATTCCAACACATATCAAATAGCACGAACAGGATTGATTACCTCACTATAACACTCACAAAAAGGTTTCACGAAACTCCTGAACACATCGCTATTCTTCTCTTTATTTCTTTCTTTAAGCCCTCCCTCTGCCCGTAGATATATCGTCCTCTACTTGACTACTTCCATGTAAGACCCCTTTCCTTTGATTAATCATGATAATCATCAGACTTTCCATTATTACTAGAAAAAGACACGTTCGCGAAAGGGGACATCACACACATGCGTAAAAACTCACTCACCCATTCAAAAAATGTGATTTATTGTTAAAATTAGGTTATTGGATGGATTTTTAAAGTTTATTTAATCGATTTGTCTAATCAATTCAATGCGTTGTTGTATAGTGTCTCGGGCAATATAAGATGATCAAGTCGAGGTCCCACCCACTAGCCACTATCCCAATGAGGCTGTGGGTCCTTCAGTTCATGATTTATCTCTCCACAAAGTTCCCCTTCAATAAGGTAGTGTACAACAATTTGTCTGCCTCGTGTCTTTCTTTGCATGAATTATGTTGTCTACTTACCTTTCATTTATGATTTTAATAATGTAGCACAAGTACTTGGAGGACCCATTGTTTTTGTTGTGACCATGGAGATGGATCCAAGCAATTTTGTTTGGTTTTCAATTTCTATTGCTTTTTCTTCTTTTCCAATCAAACTTCACTAAGGAGTAATGGGAAATGGCTAGTGCTATATCTTTTTTGGCCTTAAATGAGGAGAACATTACCATACTTTTGAACTTAAATCAACGTTTTAGTACATTGTGAAGTTACAGCCACTTCTTAAAGTAACAAGGGATTCTACTGTTCCTTCCAATGTATCTCCCACAACGGTCCCATATCAAATCATTCTTATCCAATATTATTAGCATCACAAGCTCTTTCTGAAGATGGTTCGTGTGCTGAGGAACTACTGTTCCAGCCATTAGAGAAGAGCAAATGGTAGCCCTTCCAATGTAGATTTGGTATAAAGTAATCAAATTAAGAAAGGCGAAATGTGGAAATGCACACCTCCTTTTTCCTTAAAACCCTAAAATGTACACACATTCTTATCACAAGTAATCACTTCCTTAAAATCCTGAAATGCACCATATTCATATAGACGCCATGATGATAAAATTTATTTATAGATAATAAAAAATATGAATTAATTTGATTGTACGTAGAAAATTTGGGTCTTTTACACTGTAAAATATCTAGCGGAAGATTATTTTACATAACTCTAGGGGTCATGTTACATCTGTGTACACGGTTAATAACAAGGGATTGACAACGAGTTATTCTGTTTAATTTTTATGGTGTCTTATTGTGTCTAATAAATTTCAGCCATTTATTTATGCGGACTCTATGTTTATTTATGTGAAGCTCACGTGAGACCTACATAAATAAATGGTTGAGATTTACTAGACACAATAAGACACCATAAAATTAGAGAAGACATTGATCCATTGGCAACACGTTTCAATGTTCATTCACGAAAGAACCTAACCTGAGCTGATTTGTGATCCGGGTTTGTTTCTTGTGAAGGATTAAAAGGTCATTGCAAGTTTTTGAGCCACGTGTAAGTGATAAGAACGACTTAAGCGACATTTGCAGTCTCCAACATATCTGTACCCGTGACCAACTGTTCTGTTCAAGGTTGAGGTACTAAATTCAACTTTCTGATATTCGTGCCGTAACGTTAGAAAACGGTAAGAAACTGTATTCACTGTCGATACTTTTAAAAACTTTAAGGACTTATTTGTTAAAAAAAAAATTTAAATAACCCTCCACGTCTTTTCTGTCTCTCTTTCTCCCCTGTTACCTGGCCCAGCCCTCTTCCCCTCCGTCACGAGGAAGTTGTCGGCCACCGTTGTGTCACCGCCGGCCATCAAACCACATGTCTTTACCTTTGGACAGCATGCTGCCTCCACTGCTCTCTCCAACCGCATGCCCAAGCCCCACCGCTATCTCCACCGCTTCCAACTGCTCTCTTCGTTCCAGCTTGTAATATGCTATTTCGATTGTTTTTTTTGTCTAATGTGCTATAAATGCATTTTACAGAACATATTCTATTTATGATATACTAGAATAATTTAAGCATTTAAATATATCATTGATGTTATAACAGAGGTCATGGATAGACCGAAAATAGTTCTAGATTTGATCAAAAATTTTGCAAAAATTTCGAAAAAACTATGAAATGAGTTTGAACGAGCTTTAAAAGCTCCAAAATGTACTTTAGAAATCTAGGTGACATTTTTGAATAAAATCTAGACAATTTTAATGACATTCAATAATTTCTGAATTCAATTAATAAATTTTTCTGTACAACCGAAAAAGTTATCGAACAATTTCAAAATATGATGAAAAGCTCCGAAATTAAGATTAGAGTTAAACGACTCGGAATGGAAATTGTTGGAATATAACTAAGGTAATTTGAAATTATTGGACTAAAATAACCTTTATTGAAAAATAATGAAAATTAGTGATTTTTCTCCTGTTTAAATTTTTTCAAGCACTCAATTTAAATATATTATGCCTAATTAGAGTATTTAATGGTCAATTTAAAGTTAGGGTGACCATAGGATATTTTTGAATTTATTTGGACATAAAGTGCATTAAATTAAAAAAAGGGCAAAATGGTCTTTTTCATCAAACAAAATGTATTGAAATTCCATATGAGCATTACATGGGAAAATTTCCATGAGATAAGCATTAATTAATTGGTTTGGAAAGTAACCAATCAAATGGTGACAAGTGGCATGGATTAAAGTATAAATATGAGAAGTTTTGGTAAAGGAGTACATCATTATTATCACACCCAGTCCAAAGTTTCATAGTGAAGCGGGATCTAGGGAGGTCTGATAGTACGCAGCCTTACCTCTACTTAGTAGAGAGGCTGTTTACTGGAAACCTACATGCAGATGCGACAAACAAAGCATGATGCAGAGAGAGAAAATTAAGTAAATAGAAATACAAAACCAGATAAGGACATACCTGAGGGTTGACCAGTTCTGCCAAAACTTGAGGATGCGACAATCCTACCGCTTTAGGCATCCAACACGGGAATCTCCCCCTAAGTACAACTTCTCTACATCCTAGCCCGAAAACGTACTGCTCACAGACTTTCGATGCAGTAAGTATGAGGCGCGAGGACTCTAAATAGTGTCGTTAACCCTTATCCTGTCCAGTTAGACTTTCCTAACTCTAGCAACTGCCTCAGTGAGAGCCAACTCGGACATATCTTTCTTAATCACTTCTCTTCAGGTCTTGTAAGGTTGGCCTTTCTGCCTTTTGTATCCACTAAGGTTTATTAACTCACAGCGTCGGACCGGAGCATCGGAGGGCCTCCTGCGTACATGCCCATACCACCTTAGCCGTTTCTCTCTCAACTTGATTGTAATACTAGCCACTTGTAGTCTGGCTCTCACTACCTGATCTCGTATCCTATCCCTGATTGTAATGTCACACATCCACCTAAGCATACGCATCTTTGCTACCAACAACTGTCGCTTATGTCTACATTTAGTAGGCCAACATTCTGGCCCATATAACATGGTAGGCTGAATCACCATTCTATAGAACTTCCCTTTGAGTTTTACAGGGACCTTTTTATCACATAAAATACCTGAGGTACTTCGCCATTTGTTCCATCCAGATCTAATACAGTGTAAAATATCATCGTCAATATTTCCATCTCCCTGAATGATGGACCCGAGATATTTAAAACTCGATTTATGGGGTACGATGTTAGTGCCAATCGTTACCTCCGTTGCTCGTACCATCTAACGACCCAAAAAGTTGCACTCTAAATACTCGATCTTGGACCTGCTTATTCTAAAACCTTTCGATTCTAACGCTTCTCTCCAACGTTCCAGCTTTGCATTAACCCCCTCTTTGGTCTCATCCACCAGGACAATGTCATCGACAAATAACATACACCAAGGTACCTCTCCTTGGATATGTCTGGTAAGTTCATCTAACACTAATGTGAATAGAAATGAACTTAAAGCCAAGCCTTGGTGAAGTCCAACTCTAATAGAAAACACCTCCGTGTCGTCTCCTATCGTCCTTACGCTAGTCAATGTTCCTTCATACATATCCCTAATCACGTGAATGTACGACCTAGGAATTCCCTTAGCCTCCAAACACCACCATATGGTAAATGAGTAAATATGAAATATTATTAATGGAAATGGTGGGAAAAATGTGTAATTAAGCAAAATTTTCATCTCTTTAAACATGATGTGGCTGGCCATTGCTGGGAAAAAGGAAGGAAGAGAGAGAAAAAATAAAAGAAAAGGAAAAGGATAAGAGAGAGCTTCGACTAGGCTATGGAGAATTCATCTAAGGAGTTTTTCATGTTCTTCTAACTCCAATCAACCATCCAATAAGATCCCATAGCCATCTAAGTGAAGAAGAAGAAGAAGAAATTTGGGTTGGTCGCTTGCTAGTTTTGTTAAAACACAATATTTGGGTTTGTTGTCCTATAGTTTAGGTTTGGTTTTAATGGTGTGAATTACACCCTTATGATGTGATATCATGGTTTTATTGCATTGAAAGTGATTAGGAGAAGAAAATAACTAAACCTAGTGTCTAGAACCTTGGTCAAACTTAGTCAATGGTAAGATCTATTGCCTAAAGTGTTTTATTTTGCCATTTGATGATTTAGGATTTATAAATGACATTAGGAAGATAATTTAATGATGAAAGAATGAAAGAAAAATCATGGAAATGATTAGATAATATTTTTTCCATGGCTAGGGTTTTTTTTTAATGTGATATGATCCATAATTCTATTTAATGTTTTATGGTGTTCATAACATGCCTAGGGTACCGTATGGTAAGAAATTAGTGGTGGGCCATGTTGTGCAAGAAAGTTTATGAAAATAATAATGTCGCCACTATTTATTTTAAAAGTAATTTGAGAGGCACCGTATGGTACGAATTATAATGGTTGACTTATTTTCAGTATAAAAATTTTCAGAAAACTTATTGCTACCACTGTTTATTGTTTAAGGAAAAAGGAAAAAAGAAAAAAGAAAAAGAAAACTCTTATATTATGAGTTCAATTTCAAGAAAGCATTTCAAATAAATTTCAGAAAAATGAAGTTGTGTTCTACGAAATGTTATTTTATTACTAGATTATATGATGCATAAATGAATTTTTATGATAATTATTTTACCATGAGCTTTATTATTATATAGGAATATTTCAATTATATTATGAAAAGTTTAATTTTTAGTAAACTTATTAACGCTTACTGAACTCGTTTAGTTTACCCTTATTTTTATCTTTTTAAATAAACCCCCTCAGGTATGTGTACAGGTGCTACAATAGCTAGGACCCCGCTGCAAGATTAGTTGTATCATCAAGTGCTACTTTGCTTGTGTCATTTTTGTTATATATGTGTTTTCTTTAAATTGGCTTAGTTAATTGCATATATGTTTTAAATTATTTTGGAAAGGGTTCAAAAGTGTGATGCTGTAAATATTTTTGTGGTTGCTTGTGATGTGGACCTAAGGTCCCATTTCAGAAGTTGAGATGGTATATGAAATACTACAAGTGTTTTAAATCATGTTATGTAGGTTTTTGAAATTTGGGAATCTTAGAAAAAGTAGATGTTATGTTGCTAGATTTTCAAAAAAAAATTCCCACTATTTTTCATGCTTTTAACTTTTAAAGTATTATAGATTTTTAACAGTTGAACAACTGAGCTTTATGGGAACCCTTTGGTTAAGTTATTTATTGATTGGAGTGCTATTATGGGTTCACCAGGAGGGCTTTACTTGGGTTCCTGAAGAAGAACTTCGTGATGAGTCCTTTCACAGCTGCTCACTTGGAGTCCTTAGCTCCCTGGACAAATTGCTGTATGTAGAGTGTAGATCTAGATTTTCAATTTTTCAGATCGAGATTCAATTTTTCGACCTAACTCGAACTGAACTAACCTGACTCTTTATTGCAAATTTTCTTTTTTTTGGCTTTGAATTGCAATTGCATTATATTTTGGTTTAGTCATGTGTATTTTGTGAATGGTTTGAAAGTTGGAATTTTTTGAATTGTTTGTGTGAGTTGGAAAATTTAGGTTTAAAAGTTGGAATTATTTTTGTGAGTTAGGTTTTTCAATGTAATTTAGGAATTGTTAATTTATGAAGAAAATTAATGTGTTGGAAAATTTGGATTTGAAAGTTGGAATTGTTTGTATAAGT
The DNA here is from genome assembly GCA_027563825.1 of Erythroxylum mucronatum. NCBI lineage: Eukaryota > Viridiplantae > Streptophyta > Magnoliopsida > Malpighiales > Erythroxylaceae > Erythroxylum > Erythroxylum mucronatum. Next base: position 23,291,235 of record JAOSBP010000008.1, read on the forward strand.
TGATTCAATTTTAATGTATTTTAATCATTGTAAATTTATAAAGAAAATTAATACATTGGAAACTTTGGGTTTCAAAAGTTAGAATCATTTGTGTGAGTTGGCTCCACTTCAATATAATTAGACATTGTCAATTTCAAAATTAATGCATTAAGTTGTTAATTTGTTAATAAATTTATATGAAACATACAATTTACTAATTATTGTTTGTAAATAAAAAGAATTTAACATATAATTAATAATCTAAATATAATATTTAATACATAATTAAATCATTTAATATATGTAATTAAGTTAAGAAAATTAAATGTTTGCATTTTTATATTATTTATTGTTCAATTGTGTTGGATTATGGATGAAATTGAACTGTGTAGTGTACATTAACTCTTCATTGTGGAGTTAACTTGAATAAGAAACAAAGAATGTTGATTAAAATTGGTGAATGAAAGCTTGTTAAATTAAAGTTCGGAAATTGGATTTTAGTAATAATTTTGATTAAAATTAGTTAAGAAAACAAAATGATTATAAGCATTACAAATTGAATTGTATAAGTAAACAAAATATATTAGTTTATAGTTGAATTATGAGATTACATAAAGTAAGTTGTAAAGATATAGTTGTGAGTTATGGTTGAGGTTGAATATGTTATAGTTATCAATGTATGTCTTTAATTTATGGTTGAATGGTGTAAACATACAAAATGAGTTATATTATATAAGATAAATATGTGTATTATGTAATTCCTTATGCTGAATACTTGAATTGTTGGTTTTTGACTTATTAGTGAATTGTGTTGGATGAAATTGAATTGTATATGATGTAATTATATAAAATGAGTTATATTATATAAGATGTATATGTGTACATTGAATACTTGGTTTTTAACTTATTAGTGAATTGTGTATGATGTAATCATACAAAATGAGTTATGTATATGTGTTTTGTGTAATTGATAAGATGTATGTGCTTTTGTGTTAGTTTGGACTTTTGAGTTAAACAATATATATTTTATGATAGTAGTTAATAATGAAACTATGTATTCTGTATTTTGATATGAAGTTGTTAGGTTGATTTTGATATATGTCTTTATTTATTTATATAGATAAATGGAAGGAAGTTCAAGTACTTCTTATAATTCAACAATTTCAGGGAGATACAATGATCCATCTTAAGCTCATGTTGGATTGGTTCTTAGAATGAAAAACCATACCATTTGTTTGTTTTGTAACAAGAATTTGAAAGGCTGGGGAATCACCATATTAAAGAAGTATTTAATTGGGGTCAAAGGCCATATGGAGCCTTGTAAAATGGTTAGTCAGGATGTGAAATGGCAAATGAAAACTTTGGGTGAAGAGTATCAACACGAGAAAGATAAAAGGCAAATATTGAATTACGAAATTGGTAGTGGAAGTTCATTTGTTGGTGTTTAGGATGATAATGAGAATGTTGAAGGTAGTAGCATTCCTACCTAATAAGAAGTAAATGTTGCACCTGATGTTAGGAAAAGAAGAAGATAGGTGTGAAGTAAATCACTTGTTAATATAGAAATCACGTATAATATATAGAATACACAAGAAGGGGGGATTGAATTATGTAAAATCTTCAAAGATATTAATCTTTAAAAATTTCTTGAATTTCTTTGCAAATTCAGATGATCGCAAAACAATTCTCTTAAGTCGATGAGTAATGCAATCGCAAAAATTATTATCTACTCTTCTAACAACAAGAAAATTAAAAGATAAGGGTTAGATAATAGACGTCGCGATTTTATACTGGTTCAACCTTAACCTTGGGCTACGTCCAGTCTTCAGAATTTGTTTGAGATTTCACTATACTCTTCAACGTTACAAGTATTCTTTCTACACTTGTAGAGCCTTTTCAAATCTCTCTCACAAAGTAATGTCATATATCATGGACTTCATTAATTTGCTTATAGATCAATATCAATTCATAAATAATGAACACCAAGTTAATGAAATATGCCTTTTTTATTATTGAAAATAAAGTCTGTACTCAACTTTGTACAAAACACGCTAAAGGAGATTACCTTTAGGACACTACTCTAACAGTAAGCCCTAACAAACAAACTTATAGGAGCAATCTTGAGGAGACAAAGGAGCTTTAAATGTAAGTGGAGGATTTGATGGCTAAAGGGTATATAAGGAAAAGTATAAGTCCTTTTATATAGTTCCAGTGCTTGTGCCTAAGATGGATGATACTTAGCAAATGTGTATTGGTTGTTAAGCTATCAATAATATAATGGTAAAGTATAAACATCATATTCCTCAGTTAGATGATATGCTAGATGAATTGCATGGTTCCTGCATATTTTATAAAATTGATTTGATGAGTGGATATCACCGTATAGGATAAGATAAAGTGATGAATTTAAAATTACTTTTAAGACTAAATATAAGTTGTATGAGTGGTTAGTTATGTTATTTGGTCTTCCTAATGTTCCTAGTATTTTTATAAGATTAATGAAACATATATTGAATGCATGCATAGGTAGATTTATAGTTATCTATTTGAATAACATTCTAGTGTATAGTAAAAATTTAGAGGAATATATTTATCACTTGAAATGTTTGTATGGTGTGTTGAGAAAGATACAAATGTTTGCTAATGTTAAAAATTCTACCTTTTATATAGAAACAATTATGATTTTTAGTTTCTATCTTTTATATAGAAACAATTATGATTTTTAGTTGTGTTGTTAGTGAAAAATATGTTAAGATAGATGAGGGAAAGTTAGAAGTAATTAAGAAATAAACTAAAATCTAAATCAATAACTAAGGTTTTCATAGTTTGGCTAGTTTCTACTGAAAGTTTCTTTAAGAATTTTAATATAATTATTGCACCACTTACTAAAATTGGCAAAAACTTCTTGAGATTTTATTAGGATAATAAACGAAAAAACATTCAATATTATTAAAGAAAGGTTTTGATTATCACCTTTTTTAGCATTACCCTAATTTACTAAAATTTTTGGATTGAGTCTGATGTTTTAGGAATAAGTATTAGATATTTTCTGATGCAATACAAGATGTCAATAGCCTACTTTAGTGACAAACTCAATAGGGAAACCTTAAACTACCCAAGTTATAGTAACTATCTTTATGCATTAACGAGGACGCTAGAGACATGGTAACATTTACCATTGACTTAAGGAGTTTGCTATACATACTAACTATAAGTCATTAAAGCATTTAAAGGGACACAATAAGTTGAACAAATGCCATATTAGCATGATGCAATTCATTGAGACCTTTTCATATGTTATTAAAAATAAATAAGGATAGGAGAATATGATTGTTGATGCATAATTTTAAAGGTATATTCTTCTTTTCTAAATGCAAAATTTTTAGGATTTGAATATGTAAATAAATGGTGTGATCATGAAAATTACTTTTGTAATGTCTAAAGACTTTGTATTAGGGCTAACTAGGTCGAATAAGGTAATGACTATATTTGTAGTAGTTGATAGGTTCTTTAAGATGACATATTTTATTCTTTATAATAAAGCTAACAATGCAACCAACGTTGATGATTTATTCTTTAAGAAAGTCATACAACTACTTAAGAGTATGGTCAGTGGTCAACGCACTAAGTTTCTTAGTTGTGGAAAATTTTATAGGGTAAGTTGAATGGTCAAACTAAAGTAGTAAATAAGACTTTATTCACTTTACTTCATGTTATCATTCAAAAGAACATAAAGAATTAGGAAGAATGCTTTTTATTTTTATTTTTTTGGTAAATCAGAAAAATAAATAAATGATCAAAATATATACGAGGAGTTCACAGACTATGCCACAAAAGGCTCATCCAGCTAAATTAGCAACTAGCCTCAGGGTAAACCAAAAATAAACTACGGAAACACCAAAGATATGGAAGAAGCAACCCAAAACCCAATCAACAACACAAACACCAAGAAAATTAGCAAAATAAAACCCAAGCGTACATAACCCCAGTAGAAAACCTAAATAAGAAATTCCAAACCCATAGTTAGCAAGCCAAGGAGAACCTGAGGCAACCATAAACAACCTTGGCCCCGGAATGGCCAAGAAGAAAACTGTCGCCAAGAAATAACTGTGCTGCACCTCGTAGGCTAGGCATGGCAAGCAAGGACAATCGAAAGAGAACCTCGAAAGCTGTAACCTGGAAAAAACTGAGCAATTAACCTGCAAAATAAAGAAAGCACTAATCTAAATTACATCATCTCGATGTATAGGCTGAGACGTTTCCTAACGTGGGAGATTACTCCAGAAAGCACTCTCTCATCAGCCAAGGCTTCATTCTTGAAAGTTTTGGCATTATGTTCAATCCATATGTGGTAAATAGTGGTGGAGAGCAGTAGAGGGAAGTGAGTGATAACTGAAGCTATGGTACTAGAAACAACTAAGAACCAGGAAAGGATAGTTGTAAGATTAGAGTGGTTGAAAGTGGGCAAGTTGAAATGAGAAAGATAGTGGTCCCAAATAGTTTTAGAGAATGGGCAGTCAAAAAATAAGTGATCTATGGATTCATTTGCTGAAAGGCACAGGGAACAGTGGTTAGGAATATAGAGGAATGTAAGTTTGTCTCGAGTTGGAAGCTTCTGCAAGAAAGCACGCCATAAGGTAAAGGAGCATCGAGGTTTACTGTACTTGGACCAGACTAGTTTATACCAAGGGACAACCGATAAAGGAGTACACAATAATTGGTAGGCTGACACATTGGTATAACGCTTGGTAGGGCTAGCTAACCATTCCAAGTGGCCTGGTAAGGAGCTATTGGGGCAATAAGCTGGAGGAGTCAGATGTCTAAGAAGGTCCATAGATACCTCACTCCAGCTCCAGGTATCATTAATGATCACATCAGAAACATGTGCTGTGAGCAGGAGCTTCGATCCATTAATCTCTCTCGGAGTGGACAAGGACTTTAGAATAACTCTCGGGTGCCAAGGATCCTACTAGAAAAGAGTAGCCATACCATTTCCAATCCTAAATCTAAATTGATGACACGACTTGTCCTGGACTGTTAAAATCTTTCTCCAACTCCAAGAACTATTATAGGTAGGCTGAGCACTGTAAAATTATGCCTTCGTAATATTATTGTATGAACCCACCTCACCCAAAGAGCTTCCTATCTTCAAACAAAAACCATATCCGTTTACCTAACAGTACTTGATTCCAAGTTGTCAAGTGTTTTACACCTAAACCCCCTTCCTTTTTAGGACGACAGATGTCACTCCACTTCACCCTAGCCTGAGAATTAGAAACTACCTTTCCTGCCCATAAAAAGTTCCTAAGCTTAGCCTCAATGTCCTTAAGGATAGAAGAAGGAAGAATTAGATGTGAGGACCAGTAGACATGGAAGGAAGAGAGTACAGAGATAACCAATTGAAGTCTACCCGCATAAGAGAGGCTCTTATGAGTCCAACGATTGATCTTATTATCAATTCTGTCAATAAGAGAAGCACAATCCCTCCTAGAGAGATGACATGTAATGAGAGGAACACCAAGATACCTAAAAGGGAGAGATCCTTGCTGAATACCAGACACAAGTTTCATCCTACGACTCAAATGACTTACATCTAGGGATAAGTAAAACTGGCTTTTGGATGTGTTCATCTCCATACCTGAAAACATAGAGTAAGTATGCAAGGAGTCTAGCAAAAGTTGAGTTGAGATCAAATCCCCATGACTGAACATTAAAAGATCATCCGCAAAGAGGAGATGATTAAGCTTAAGACCATGACATCTCTAATGATATTTGAACTGGGGAGAGTTTTCTGTATTAAGTCTTAAATTCCTAGAAAACACTTCCATACAGATAATGAAGAGGAAAGGTGATAACGGATCCCCCTGTCTTAATCTAGATTTACCTTTGAAAAATTGAGTAGGAGACCCATTGACCAAAATAGAATAGGAAGGGGTAGTGATACATTCTCTAACCCATTCAATAAACCTCATCAGAAAGCCTACTGCTTCTAGAGTATTAAGCAGAAAATTCCAACGAATAGAGTCATAGGCTTTTTGGAGCTGCACTTTGAAAGCACAATGCTTATGAGAGTTTGAAATGTGATAGTTCTTGAAGATTTCTTGTGCTAAAAGAATATTGTCCCCTATTCGACGATTCTTGATAAAAGCACTTTGATTAGGACTTACTATAAAAAGGGAGGACTTGGCTAAGCCGATTATCCAAAATTTTAGCAATTACCTTGTAAAGCATATTGCAACAGGAGATGGGTCTAAAGTCTTGGACTATGGAAGGGTGAGCAGATTTAGGAATTAGGGAAAGGAATGTGGAATTGAGCTCTTTGAGGAGTTTGCCATGATTGAAATTTTTTTGAATAGCACGAGTAACATCTTCCCCAATAATATGACAGGCCTTTCTATAGAAGTTCCCATTAAAGCCGTCAGGGCTAGGAGCCTTATTAGGATTTAGGGAATGGAAGGCCTCTCTAACCTCTTGCGGTGATACTTCAGCAATAAGAGCTTGAGGAGTATCTGCAAGGGGTTGAGGAAAGAGTTGAGCTACAAACTCCTTGGGAGAGTGGAGATTCTTCTCATTCCCAATTGAGCCTTTAAAGTAAACAAGGAATTGAGCTTGGATATCACTAAGACTCACGACCCTTCTGTCATGCCCCACCTCAAGAGAATATATAGAATTACGGTTTCTATTGGCAAGGAGAGAATTATGAAAGAATTTAGTATTACGATCTTCTTCCTTAAGCCATTTGATTTTAGAGGATTGTTTGTAAAATGATTCCTGATCCTCAAGAGATCTATAGAGATCTCTAATGGCCTCTGTCTCCCTAGCTAGCAAAAGGGGGGATCTAGGAGAAACCTTCTTTAGGTCCTGAATGTGATTCAAATTTGCTTGACAATTCTCGACTTTAGAATTAATATCCCCTATCTGAATCGAATTCATAAGTTTAAGCGCTTGCTTGACTTTCTTAAGTTTTGTAACAACCCGATACAAAGGAGTACCTATAACAGGGTAGGCCCAGGCTTCCGCAACTACCTACAGGAAATTGGGTTGATCTGCTAAGAAATTAAGGAATCTAAAGGGTGAAGAATGTCTGAGATGGTGTCCAATCTACTTCACCACTAATGGAGAGTGATATGAAATTAGAGGGTTGTAGATAACACAATGGGAATAAGGGAACCGAAGGCTCCAAGATGAATTGATGAGAGTTCTGTCAAGCTTCCGAGCTGTGAAGGAGTTTCCTAACTGTTTATTGGACCATGTAAACCGAAGACCACTTGAATTTAAGTCAAATAGCCCATTACCTCCTACAAACTTCCTAAAGTCATTTTGACTACTCAAGGCATTCAGGCTAGGTGGATCAGAATCCTGAGGATGGAGAATTGCATTGAAATCACCTGCAATCATCCATGGATGATGGCCAACAAACAGGGAGATTTGGAAAGATCACTCCAAAGGTGCTGCCTAAGGGTCGGATTATTAGCACCATATATACAAGAGAGAAGGAAGGAATCAGAGCCATGTCTAGGTTGAAGTTTCACATGAATAAACTGATCTGAATATCTAAAGATAGAGCACAAAAGAATTTCAGGATTCCAGGCTATCAAAATCCTAGCATTTGGAGATTAAGCTAATTTGTCAGAGCTTTCCCATTGATGAAATAAGGAAGAGCAGGCACTATGCAAAAATTCGAGAGATCTAATTCTAGTTTCAACCAAACAAACAAAAGAAGCAGAGGATTTTTTAAGCCATGCCCTAATAGCAAGCTGTTTATTGGGGTGATTAAGTCCCCTCACATTCCAAAACACTAACTCCATTCCAAAAAACTAGCTAAGCCACAAACCTACTACTTCAGCTTTTTCCTAGTTTTCCTAGTCCGTCTAATAGAACATTCCCCCTCTGCCCCACCCACAGCCCTAGGACTAGCAGGTCTCAATTCAGAAGAAGGAGAGAGAGGTATACCTGTCTGATCTGCCAGGGTAGATGGCTCCCTACTATCTCCACTGAGATCTGTCTGATTCTCTGCCAGGGTTGATGGCTCCCCCTGTCTCCACTAAGATCTACAGAAGAATGGAGAGATTGGTCACACATTGGAGGATTACTTACTATACTAACCACATTGTTCTTTGTAGCCTGCATTTCCTCGACAATGTCCTGTGGGAGTGGACCTTCGACCAAATCCTGCTGGAACTCCAAAGGAGGAGCTGGAGCAGTTAAAGTATCCTTGCTCTACTCCAATTCTTGATGAAGTCCGGTAGCAAACTTGCGTCCAGTTGGTGCCCAAACCTTTCTCTGCTCACTCACTGGTGGCTGCCATTCGTACTCTATAGAAACTTCCCAAAAGGAGAGCTGCCCTTCCTCTCCATACGTAGCCAATTGAAACGTTGACGGCCATTACGTCTTCAGCTCCATTCCTACGCATAATATAGCGTAGCTGATCCTAGACATTCGTGCTGTCGGAGTATCCATAAGCAGAGGGAGCCCCACTACACTAGCTATCCTGCCCAAGCCTTCGGTATTCTAGTATTCAACTGGAACATTGTAGAAATGAGCCCACACCGGTGCCTTGTGAATTTCAATCATATCTCTGCCATTTAAACTCCATTTCCGAAGAAACAAGGGCTTCCCTTGAATGTGCCACTAGATAGGCCGGACGCTTGCCCAGGAAGAAGCCGACCAGCGCAGTGCGAAACTTAAAAGCGCCTCTCTGCACGAGCTCTCTCGGAGGAATCACATAGACCTGATTCTCCTTAACCTCCAGAGGAAAGAAAGAAAGCTCCTGATGCTCTGAGGAGGCCCCATTGCCTGCTTGCACAACAGCCTTCCAAGATCTAGTCGGAACTGCGGCAATGGGTTTCGGGGGAGAAGGATGGGAAGGAGCAAGAGTGGAAGGAAGGGTACCTTTGAAAGAAGAATGAATGGGGAGGGGAGGAGGGGGGTTATGGAGAGGACTAAGAGAAGGGTCGGGAACTGGAGTGTTAGGGTTAGTGTTTTCAGAAGGGGATGGAAGTCGATTTAGGGATTGCTAGTTAGGGCTTTTAGGAATAGAAGATGAAGGAACAGGGGATAGAGAAGGACAAGAGATCGGGGAAGAAGAAGAAGAAGCCATAGCTAAGAAGAGGACAAATCTCCTCCGTTAGGAAAGCTCACTCGCCGGAATCTCACATCCTCATTGGAGAAATTTTTCCATATTTGATTTTCTTGACTTCTTAGGTTTACATGCTTTTTATTTGTTGAGTTTACGTATAATAAGTGTACATTCATCAACTAATCATTTACTGTTTGAGATTGCTTAAGGTTTTAATTCATTAACCCTTTGAATTTATTGCCTTTACTATTGATGAAAGATTTAGTTTAGATGGGAAAAAAAAAGTTTAGATGATGAAACAATTTTATAAACACGTCAAGGAACACGTCAAGGTGCATATAAGGAAAATTTATTTTCATTTCAAAGGCAGTCGATTGTTGGTTTTTGTTGTGACAGCACTCTGTATTTCCAAGGAAATCGAACATGCTCCATAGGTAACTCAGAATCTCCATGTCCTTAAAACCAACTTACCACATCATCAAGGGCAGGCTGACTTCAGTAAAATACGCATTTTATTCGTATCTGAAAACCAGTAAGGCAACAAATTTCCCGATTTGCTAAATCTAGCCATTGACTCTCAAAATTGGAATTCCATGCGAAATGAGACGTAGCGTAAGAACCAACTTTTACAGTGTTTTTTATGGGATTAGCTGAAAATCGGAATGCAATGTCGCTGAAACGTATTAACAACACTTTGCTAACTATCAATTTCCAATTCGTTTCCACTAATTTTATATATTCTCAGCATTCAATTTCATAAATTCAAACGATACCAAGCATCTATTACAGTTAGTCAAGATCAAAGGCTTCAATTTGATGCAAAGCTTGCGTGAGAGCAGCTTCATTTGACCGTATAATATGATGTAAAAGGCAATTAATATCTTTCTTCACCCAAATGCTAAGATTTTTTTAAAAACATGAATCGTTTTGCTCGTTGGAACTGTTGCCAAGCAAGGTATAAGGTCACGAGAGTCTAATATAACGTAGCAGCAAAAGAATTGTTCACGATCACAATCTACATTTCACATCTACTTCGAGGGTTGAGAAATATGGGAAAAAAATGTATAGAAGCCCGTGACCAACTTCGCAATTTATCAAATTAGCATCTAGCAAGACTTGCACTTGCAAAAAGAAAAACTAACCAAGACCAATCTGTCGCCTTCATGGTGAAAATGTTAGATGACAACATTTTGAAGATAAGTACCTTGGATTCATACGACAGTTACAATGAAGTACCAAAATTATTTACATATCAGCACACAACTAACACCAGCCTTGGCGCTGCTCATATGAAAGCGAGAAGTGTTCCCATCTCATTGTTTCAAGTGATACATAATTGTAAGTATCATAGAAGATGTGTAGCTAGAGATAAAATAGATCCTGTATTCTAATGGCCTGTGTTATCAATTTGCAAAGCAGGACAATTGTCTCAAGTGGTCGGCTGCTTTCATGATGGAGAAAATATCAAAAATAAAAAATAAAGTAAAATATTAGCTAGCTCTTGTATTAGGGTATACCTGAGGGATCTGTCATCACAGCATGTAGTCACGGAAAAATCTACGACGAAACAGGCATGAAGATTCCACAGCATTGAAGAAGTTAAGTAAAGCACCGTTCAAAATATTTCCGAGGTTCAAGGAATTCCGGCAATTACAGAATAAGAATATGTATTCAATACCAGTGTAATTGTTGTGGCAGAGAAACAACTGTTAAGATACATAGACCATCCGAGTTTTATACCGAATATAAAAAGAACAGAGCATCTAATGGGGGATGAAATGGACATTGCAAATTCACAAAACTACTTGATATCAGAATACAAAACTTCCCAGCAGTATAGATGTAAGAGTTACAGTAAGATTGTCATCAAGCTCAGTACTAATGGGGAGTGATTCAACAAAGGCTGAGGCAACAGAAAGGACAAGTAAACCTAGTGCCATATTCAAGCTTTCTTGGACATACCCAAATGAGGCAAAATAAAACATGAACCTGCACCACTGAACATCATCAGTTGCAAATCCAACTGCAATATCTAAAACAGCAATTACTCTAAAGAATATGTGAGGAAATATATACCCTAGGGATGCCAAAAAACCAGCCAGTGCCATTGCGACACTACCAGCTATAGACTTATTTCTGTTATAAGGAATTTTCTTGAAGCCAAACCTCCTTCCAACAATATCAGCGATTCCTGGAATAGAGCAGACAGTTAAGGAATTTTTGCCATATTGCAAGTATCTTTAAGTTTCTTGCTTAAAATAAAGCTTAAAATACAATTGACAAAAAATTCAATTAACCACTGTTAGAGCATAGACTTAATTCATTTATTCTTTATCATTCTTCCTTATAATTTTGTACATACACGTGTAAGGTTAATCATCTCTCCCTCAGTCTCATGTAACCAATTCTGTTACTACAACTAAAATAAAGGTAAAGCCTGAGCACACACCTCTGTGTGCCAAAATATCCATTCACTACGTAGCATTTCTTTCTTGGTATCAGAGAATTTTTATTCTCCAATGGCTTCCTCTTCAGTAGCGTCCTGTACATCTTCTGCTAGCTCTATCTCGACTACCCACACTTCCAAAACATACTCTCTTTTTAATTCCTCCAGCCAAACAACCTCTATCAAGTTGGATAAGAGGAAACTATCTCGTGTGGGAATCCGTCGTCTTACCACTAATCGAAAGAAATTTTCTTGAGTTACATATCAGTGACTCAGGTTCAACGCCTTCTCGGTTCATCTCTGAAGGAGCAGAAATGACTCCAAATCCAGCCTTCAAAGAATGTTATGCTGTAGATCGACTTCTAGTTGGTTGGCTACGTAATACAATGACCTAAGAAGTTGGAACTCAACTGCTTCACTGTCACACAGCTCGTGATCTCTGGGTTGGTGCTCGTAATCTCACTTGCGCGTCGATGAAATCGCGTGTTATGGTGCTCAAGTTGGAGCTTCATCAAACACGTAAAAACTCAATGAAGATGGATAAGTACATCAGAAAAATGAAAAGCGTCGTAGATCAGCTACTTTTCGCTAGAGCTCCCGTTGCAACAGAAGATCTCATTCTTCATACATTAAATGATCTTGAATTAGACTATAATGCTATTGTAGTAAAGTTGGTTGATCAACCTAACCTTACTTGGATTGAAGCATAATCTGCCCTCCTTGCCTTCGAAAGTCGTCTGGAGCAACTTAACCACTTCTCGACTCTATCGGTTCAACCTATTGCAAATGTTGCTCAACATGATGACACTAATAATCAATCCTCTAATACAAATCAAAATACCAACAAGCAAAGTTCCTGGAGAGGGTCACGTGGTGGTTCTCGAGGATGCCAAAGCTGTGGAAATCAAGGTGGCTTCAACAATGGAAATCGACCATACTGTCACTTGTGTGAGAAACCAAGACATGTAGTAGCAAACTGCTACCATTGTTTCGACAAAAATTTCCAACCTCCATCTAGCTTTGGACGTGGTTTTGGGAACTATTCTGCTCCACAAGCCTTCTATGCTAACTTGTCAGAAGGGTACTATACTCATCCACAAACAATCTCCGATCTATCATGGTATATGAATAGTGGGGAAAACTATCATGTGACTCCATATGCTGATCAATTAGAGAATATCAATCATATAGGTATGACTCATCTCTATACTTGCACTGGAGAACCAACTCGTGCAGTTGTAATAAGTTCCACCTCTTTATCTACATCTAACTCCAGACTCTATCTTAAAGACGTATTGCTAGTACCCTCTACAACTAAAAACCTGATGAGTGTTAATAAACTCACTAAGGACAATTCAGTAGATGTTCATTTTACTAATGATGGTTGTGTTGTGAAGGACAAGAAGACAAGTCGCCCTCTAGTGCGCGGGATATCAAGCCAAGGAATGTATCAAATGTGTGACCGTGCTTCGGTTGCTCAAGTTCATATGGCGTCACTTACACAAAAAGAAAAGGAGTTTCAAAAATGGCATTACAAGCTAGGACATCCCAGTGATAGAGTTCTAAAGCAAATATTGAATAAGTGCAATATGAATATTCAACATCTGAATTTTGATTGTGAAGTATGTAAATATTGCAAATCAAAACAGCTAATCTTTTCCAAATCTGTATCTCATGCTTCTTTTCCTTTGGAATTAGTTCATACAGACCTTTGGGGACCCTCACCAATTCAATTAGTAAGTGGACATCATTTCTATATTCATTTTGTCGATGATTACAGTAGATACACTTGGATATATCCACTGAAACAAAAAGGAGCTATGAATGCATTTAACTTGTTTCGGGCACAAGTTGAAAATTATTTTAACACAATAATCAAAACCATACAATGTGATAATGGGACTGAACACAGACCCTTTGTGAACATTACACAAGCGGCAAGAATTGAAATGAGGTTTACTTGTCCTTCTACCTTTGCACAAAATGGGAGAGTAGAACGCAAACATCGACCTATTGTCGAGATGGGGTTGATACTATTAGCTCAAGCTCAGTTACCTCTCACATACTGGGTAGATGCTTTTCAAATGGTTGTATACCTCATCAATCGACAACCAACACCTACACTTGAAGGATCAACTCCTCTATTTCAGCTTTATGGGGTAGAACCTGACTACAAAACGTTACAACCTTTCGGATGTGCATGCTATCCTTGTCTAAAACCATATAATAAGCATAAGTTCCAATTCCACAGTCAGAAGTGCATTTATCTTGGACCTGCATCCCAACACAAGGGATCCAAATGTCTTAGTTCTTTAGGAAAACATACGTCTCACGTCATGTTGTGTTTGATGCTTCGTTTTTCCCTTGTACTGCAGGTTTTCTAAATCGATGAGTGACATCTACTGAGAATGAGTGTATTATTCCTTTGATAATTACTCCAAACAAAGAAAGCACTCATAACTTTGAAAGCAACAATACTGCAAATCTTTAAACTCCAAAGAATATGTTGGCTCGATGGATAAAATCTCCAACAGCTATAATCCCCTCACATGAGCCTCATTCACCGAGTCACGAGTCTTCTTCAATAGATGGAACGAGCTCTAGTGGGTAGAGCATAAGTGAACAAGAAATGAGAGTCCAGAAACTTGTCTGAAAGGTAGGTTCAAACAAGCACACACCCAATGACTACACGAGTAAAGGATGGTATATACAAACCAAAACATCCATTTGTTGCGTTACTTCACTCAGAAAAATCAATCCGTTTAAAACCTCGAAATGTCATAGATGCTTTGGCCTCATTACACTGGAAGCAAGCCATGGCTAATGAATTCAAAGCCCTTCAGTGGAACAAGGCATGTATTCTCGTTCCTTACACCGGTACACAGAAGCTGGTTGACTGTAAATGAGTTTTCAAAACAAAGCTTAAACCAGATGGCTCCATCCTCAAGCACAAAGCCAGGCTTGTCGCAAAAGGATTCCAACAGGTACTAGGAATTGATTACGGAGAGCCGTTTAGCCCTTTGGTAAAACCAACAACAATCCGAGTTGTTCTCACCATTGCTGTCACTTATGGTTGGGAGATTAGACAACTGGGCGTTAATAATGCGTTCCTCAATGGTTTTCTTCAAGAGAACGTTTACATGCGCCAACTTGAAGGCTTCTATGATCGTCGACGTCCAAATCATGTGTGCAAGCTAATAAAAGCGATATACGGACTAAAGCAAGCACCTCATGCTTGGTTTGATCAACTACACCTGACATTATTGAGCTGGGGATTTCAGAATGCTAAAAGTGATGTGTCACTGTTTTTTCTACTTACAACGAAGCTCATAGTTTTTATTCTCATATATGTCGATGATATACTAATCACCAGTAATGATCCTAGCTACCTAAAGTCCTTAGTTCTAAAGCTAAATAATCTATTTTCCTTGAAAGATCTTGGTCCCGTATACTACTTTCTAGGAATAGAAATCTGCAGAGACAACTTGGGCATTCACCTGAGTCAAGCTAAGTATACATTCGATATCCTAAAGAGATTTAACACGTTGGACTATGCACCAGTACCACTGGACGTCAGTTTTCACAAAATGATGGAACACCCATGAAAGATCCATCTCTCTACCCACAAGCTATTGGATCCCTTCAATATCTTACCACCGCCAGGCCTGATATAGCTTACTCCGTGAATAAACTTAGCCAGTTTCTATCTCAACCCACCGATATTCACTTTCAAGGAGTAAAACGTATTCTCAGATATCTTAAGGGTACTTGTCAACCTGGTCTACGTATTAAGCCTTTCAAATCTCTTCAGGTGACTGCATTCACTGATGCAGATTGGGCTACAGATGTCAATGATCGAAAATCCATAGCTGGTGTTTGTGTATATCTTGGGAGTACATTAGTTTCTTGGAGCTCTTGTAAACAGAGAGTTGTTTCTCGTTCAAGCACAAAATCTGAGTACCGAGCCCTTGCAGATGGTGCAGCTGAGGTTAAATGGATATGTTCGTTACTGTCTAAACTTGGATTATTTTTGCAACAACCTTTTATGATCTGGTGCGACAATCTAAGTGCTCGTGCTCTTGCTGCCAACCCAGTTCAGCATGCACGTAGTAAACATATAGAGATTGACATTCATTTCATCCGTGATCTCATACTCTCAAGCTTCATCAACGTTCACTATGTACCTTCCTCTTATCAAGTAGCTGATTGTTTCACCGAGGCACTAACTCATTCGTTCTTCATTCAATATTGAAACAAACTCGGACTGACAGCAACACCCTCTCGTTTGAGGGGGAATGTTAAAGCATAGAATTAATTCATTTATTCTTTATCATTCTTCCTTATATTATTGTACATACACGTGTATGGTTAATCATCTCTCCCTCTCTCTCATGTAACCAATTCTGTTACTACGACTAATATAAAGGTAAAGCCTGAGCACACACTTCTGTGTGCCAAAATATTCCATTCACTACGTAGCATTTCTTTCTACCAGCAAAGTAGAGCTATGAAAGTCTCAAATGAAAATACCATCTCCTGCACATAGGTTGCAAACTGCTGCAATTGCAACAGGGGAAGTCCTCCAATAGATCGCACAAGCAACTGTAATTGTTGTGGCGTAGTAGAGAGGCCCTTTAAGAAGTTCCCTGGTGCATGGAGGAAAAGAAAGAACAATTGAGAAATAAAGAAAGAATTTTTCTCATAGACACAGAAGATGAAAGAATAAAGCTAACTTGTTCTCTCTCTTTTAGGACAACTAAATGTCACCCTGTCTCACATTCAATTAACCAGTTCCCCACATAGAAGAAATCTTGTACCCATGAGACAAATATATAAATTAAAAACAAAAACAAGAAAGCCAAGAAGATCATGTGCAAGCTGGCGAATTTGGTATACCCCATCCAATTGGTTCAGTTTAATGCAGCTGGAGTTTCTCTGGGTGGGCTGGACTGAAGGGAGGCAATACAAAGCCTCAGGAATGATATCTCTACATTATCGTGAACAAATTCTAATCTAAAGCAGTAACCTGTGGTTTCCATATCTGCTCATTGATTTCACGATGTCGTCGTCTTTCCATAATCCAGTTCCCACAAGAAGCATCCGTATTATGTTAACACCAGGAGTAAGGGCAGCCAACCATGCTCCACGATGCCCGGAACTATAAGCGTTAGAATTCCCTATATTGTTAAAAGAAGATACTCAAAGACTACTTAGAAGTCAAATGGTCAAGAAATTACCTGAATAGTGGCCAGCAAAGCATAAAAACTAGCCCGACGCTTATATGCACAATCTTCCTGTTGAGCTTCTGAAAAATAACAGATGAAGGAAAGCAAAATCTAATCAAGTAAATATGAAACTTTCAAAAACTATTAATGTGGAGTAGATAAAACAATTGTTCCATTTAATAGTTGATTTCACTAATGAACTGAAAATTTTTAGATGAATTAATCCGCAGATCTCAAGTCTCAATGCATCCTTGGAGCATATCAATTGCCTCCTTTTCTACTCCGCATGAAGCCATAAACTGAAAGTTACACTCATTCACACCATATCTCCCCCCAGATTCACATGCTTAAGGATATTGTAAACAACAAACTAAGTTCAGTTCGGTTGCATCATTCGAACTCCAAGAGCTCAACGTTACTTGTCTGTTTCTTCGTTCTCACTGTTTTTTGTTTTCAGAGTTCAAGACAGAGTATAGATCCAATAATTTGGAATATTTGAATTTATAGTAAAAGAAAATGCATTAGCTATCACTTACCAAAAGGCCCAAAGCAGACTATGAACAATGGAAACGGCACTATGCAGCAACTCACAGTTTGTGTCAATTCTTTTAAAACTGAGGTTAATTAAGCAATGGGGGAACACAAAAAGATAAACCTTACGAGTAATGAGTCCTTAAATCACAAAAGGGTCACTTAGTAGAAGTGGCATTCTTCAGACAGAGGATA
Organism: Erythroxylum mucronatum; assembly: GCA_027563825.1. Classification (NCBI taxonomy): domain Eukaryota; kingdom Viridiplantae; phylum Streptophyta; class Magnoliopsida; order Malpighiales; family Erythroxylaceae; genus Erythroxylum; species Erythroxylum mucronatum. Next base: position 23,308,690 of record JAOSBP010000008.1, read on the forward strand.
ATATTAACAGTAACAAACGGACAACCAATTCAACAAACCTCCTTTTTTAGAAAAGCTTACACTGGAACCTGGGTATTGAACTGGTAGCACTACTTTCCTTTTCCTTAAAGAGAGTGCGTGAGTAAGACAGAGAGAGAGAGAGAGAGACAGACAGAGTTGACCTGATCGAAAATACCACGCTTGGCGGTCTCTTTCCAGAGACGAAGAAGAGAGAGAGCAATAGCGGCAGTGACACCAGTAGCATAAAGGTCGGAGACTAGAGGATCTTGGTGAAGCATGGTGACCGACACCGCCGTCAACGCCGACTTCGGTTGACGAGATTTCAATCCAAATCCAAGTCTAGCAATGTCAACGCCACAAATACTACGAGGAAAAGAAGAAGGCGAATTTAAGGCTGTCTTAACTCTATGTATGAGATTGTATCGGTGAAGACGAAATGAACAAAGCGGAGAGTAGCAGTGGAAATGTCCGAGACAGAACTCACTAGTCGCCATTTTCTTGGGTACGAGGACAGGTTTTAAATTCCCATGATTTTGGGCTTATCCTAAGCAACAATATTTTCGTGCACGTGCCAGCATTCTCACTTTTCGGTATCCTTTTGTTCCCGTCTTCTTCTCTCTAAGACAAGGTAGAACAAAATTAAAACTTCTTTAAAATACAAGAAATTAGGGGTCTGTTGGTTATTATTTGCAACTAATCTTATTTTATGTTCAAAAAATGATGCATGCTTTATTAATGTCTTTATGTTAGCCTTAAATTCATTCAAAGAACTTTTAAGACTCTCCATCAATAAGGATAAGAGTTAAATTCTCGGGGATAGATCTCTGTTATCAAATTTGTGTACCAACCTTATCCCATAAGATCCAAGCCATCCATTTATATTATATACCAACCCTGTCTCATAAGATCCAAGCCATCCATTTATCCCCATATAAATGGATGGCTTGAATCTTATGAGACAGGGTTGGTACACAAATTTGGGGACAGAAGATTTCATGCCCAAATTCTCATCTCCTTATGTAGGCAACATATCTCCAATCGGCTCTCTATATTAATATGTTTGAAATCTATAAATCCTCCTCGCTTACTGGCATCTCTATCTTTTCTAAAAGATCATCATTCATTGAGCTCCAACCATTATTAGAAAGAGTAAAGAGAAGAATATCAAGTAGTGTAATAAGAATCTATATATTATAGGAAGAGCGCAGATGATCAATTTAGTGGTAAATAATCCCATGTTTATTGGTCTTGATACTTCAATGCAATAAAACAATTAATGATGAAATTCCTCTAGTTTGGAGACAATACAAGAAATGTTCTAGCAAAGTATAATAGAGTGATCTTTGCTTTTCAAAGGAAGAGGGAGGGTTTAGAATATAATAGAGTGATCTTTGCTTTTCAAAGGAAGAGGGAGGGTTTAGAATAATTTACATTAGAGTTACAAATAACTATCTTCTTACGATCAAAAGGATTTAGAGAATTCATATTTACCAACAAGATCTACATGTTAAGTTGATTCATGCACACTACTTAAGCAATGCAAATATCTAGTGCATTCAGCTTAGGTTTCTCATAGACTATGGTTCATATTCTAAAATTAAGGGAAAAAGTTGTTAGAAATAATACATTGTTAGTGGACTAATATAATCACAATTTAATTCCATATGCCTAACCACAAATTGAATTGCCTAATGTATGTTTAATAACCATAATGGGATGGTTAATTTGCTAATTGCATTTGAGGCACATGGTAGTACCCTAATTATTATATGTTGGCCCATTAAACTATAGTCCATATCATCCAATTAATAATGAGACAATTAGCCCATTTTTTACCCCTTAGGGTAGAACATGTCATATATATGACATAAGGGTGTGGTTGTTTTTATAAGCAATACATTGTGTGTATTGGAGATATAGTAAGAAAGGGTCTTCTACCATAAGCTCTCTCTAGCAAAGGTTTGTATTCTTTTTCTCTTTTGACAGGTTTTGTTGGAGCATGGAAATGGTACAAACCCAAATGCCAAGTGTTGGAGGTATGTGTTCTCCAATCTTGTGATGCTCTAAATATAATGGATCTTGGTTGTTAAATGTGTTTATTGATGCATTTAATATTAGCAATTGGTATCAGAGCACCAGGTCATTTGATTTTAGGGTTCCATTTTCGGTTGTTTAAAGGATTTTCGGTTGAAATCGATTTGTGTTGAAACAACTTCGAAATGATGTATTAATGGTCCAGAAGAGTTGCTTGGCTATTGTCGTTGTGGTTGAACTCTGTTTTGGAGAACGAAGCACGGTTTTGGGTGTGTTTTTTCATGTTTTATCCATGGCCAAAATGGGTTTTGTTGCTTTCATTTTTTGGAGCACCTTTGGCTGAAATGGTATGATAAATCAATAGATCGTGAAAAATGGAAGAGAACGCCTCAAAAATCGTCAGAAAAGGAGGTCGGAGGAGGGAGATCCAGCCGGGTAGGACCGACGGGTCTGCGGGTCGACCCGTCGACCCGGCTGGAGGTCAGGGACAACACGGAACGTCGACCCGAATGGGCGAGGTGCGAGTGCGCCCACGCGCCCGACCCGTAGGCCGAATCGGCGCCCGACCAGGGTGCCCTGACCCTACCGGTTTTGAATTTTTTTATTTTTTTAATTAAAAAATCTGAAAAAAAATTAATTTTTTTTAAAAAAAAGGGTTTTTTCTGTACCATTTTTCTTGTGTCTTGCTCCAATATTTATTTCTAATTTTTCCATATGTTTATGCATAAGATTAATTAGTAATTTTATTTGCCAATTTTAATTGTTTTAATCTTGTTATGGCATAAACAATTTTTGTAAACAATAGTTAGTGCTTATTTTTACCTGTCGTAAAATTGAGCATGTGAAACTATTCATGATGAGGAATTTATTTTTAAATATTAACGTATATTTAAAATTTGTATTTTTCCTCTAAAATGTCGTTAAGATCCATACGGGTAATTAATTGTCCTGTCGATAATTACTGCTTTGTAGGATGCTTACTATGGTGAAGAAATTTTATTAAAATATTATGAACCTCACAATTTTTCTATCCTTTCGATAGTATATTGTTGATTTTGGTTGTGATATTTTAATAAATTGTTCTTACCTGTGAATGAGTTCTATATTTATGTAAGGAACTCTAGCATAAATGTTATAGTTGATTTTGAGAATAAGAGTACGAATTGCATGATTATGTTTTAACATGCATATCATAGTTATTGCTCTTGGTTCTCATTCAGCTTTGAGCAATCCGAGAGTCTCTGCTATCCTGACGTTGAATGGAACG
>JAOSBP010000008.1:23314027-23336526 GCA_027563825.1 Erythroxylum mucronatum
TCATTTACTTGCTTTTGATGTTGTTTTTCATTCAAAAGATTGAATTTGAAGAGATTATGAGTTGTTATGATGTTAGGATGGGGTTTGGAGGTGTTGGAAAGGCCTAGAAGTGTGTTTGGGGCAATTTGCCCCGAACCTGTCCGTTAGACGGACATTCCTGTCCGTTTAACGGACGTATTCGGGTCAATTTGGAGTGTCTGTCCAGTCCCTGTCCGTTAAGCGGACATTCGTGTCCGTTTAACGGACATCTTCGGGTCACCTTCAGTAAATTGCGTTTTTGACTAGTTTAGAGGCCGAATCTCGCTTTGAGGCCTCTAATACGACTTGTAGCCCTGGATGTCTTCTTTCTAACTGTAAAAGTTGGGGTCAAACTGATATTTTTAGCGAAAGTTATGGCGTTTTTACTAAAGTATGTTCAATAGGAAATCCGGTTTTAAGCACGCGATATTCAGCAAGTCATATCTCCTTTGTCCGACCTCCGATTGAGGCGAATCTTGTTGCATTAGTTTCCTAACATATTTTCCTACCTTACTTTAAAATTTCATGGCTATTGGTTTCAAATCCTAAAAGTTTGATCTTTTGAAAGCGAGTAGTCGGGTTGGACAGCTTATTCGGATTATGAATCAACTTTGAATTTTTGTGCATATCTTGGGCTATAGAGCTCCGATTGGGGTGATTCTTGTTTCTACATAAACTAGAGACCTAGAGCTACCTTTTTCAAGAAGTCAATTGTAGTTTTGTGATCCCTGTTTTGAGGGCTCGCCTTTGTGGCTTGAATCGTGGCTAGATTTAGGGTTTTTTTTTTATGAGGGACAAGGACTTTGGGAAGCTCGCTTGTGTTCTTGTGCTTTGATTTCAATTCGACCGTTGGGCTTCGGAATTGGGGCCCAATATTTGTTCTAATTTATGTCATGTCTGTAACAGAGGAAAATATAGGCAACTAAATACTTTCAAGTAAGAATAATTAGGTTATTGTTGAAATAAAACAGAGAAGGGAGAGTGACTTTGTAAGATAGGTATTGGTAGCAATTGATGGTGTAGATGGTAGTTTGAAAGGCTTCGACCCACAAAGACAACGGAGCACCTAAATGGTGAAGTATGGTTCTACCCATTTTAAAGATATGGCAGTGTTTGTGTTTAACAACACCATTTTGCTGTAGCATATGGGGGCACGAAGATTAAAAGAAAATGCCACAGGAAGCAAGATACTATTGAAAATGGTGACTGACAAATTCCCCACCATTATCTGAGCAAAAAAACTTAATAGTGGTGGAGTATAAGTGTTCGACATATTGCTTAAAAGTAGCAAAGCATTGTAGTGAATCAAATTTATGTTTCAGCAGATAAAGCCAGTGAAACGAGAGTACTCATCTACAAATAAAATATAATATTTATAGCCAGTGAAAAAAGAAAGTGGTGATGTCCATAGATCACATTGAATTAATTCCAGAAAATTTGTACTAAAAGTGATTCAATCAAAAAATGGTAAATGACAGGCCTTAGACTTGAGACAAGTGGAACAGTGGGCGCATCAATTTCGTTTATTAAGTGAGAAATCAAACTGAGGAAGTAAGACTCGAAGAATATTGGCATATGGATGACCCAGACGAGTATGCCAAATGTCAGATGATGAAGACTGCAAGGCATGATGTCCATTTGAGCTTGGTGAGGATGGAAACCAGGGGTAAAGTGGGTTGTCACTGAGGCAACAAAGAAGCTCCTTCCTTGTCAAGCTCCTTCCTTGTCTTTGCACACTAGATAACAAAACCCTAAGCATAAAATTCAAAGAAACAATCATTGTCATATGCAAATTGTCTAATGAATATTAAATTCTTATCTAAACGAGGAACATGCAAAGTGCGAGGTAAGTGGAAAGTATGATTAGAGTAGTGAAGTTGTCTATCACCAACGGATTTGACAGAAAGAATTGAACCATCACCCCTTGCTATACATTCAGACCTGTAGTAAAAAGAGGAAGATGAGTCCATACCAGAGTCATTGACCATATGAGTTGTTGCCCCTGTGTCCATGTAATGAGAGGGATCAAAAGAATCAAAGACCGATAAGCCTACAGATGAAACAAATAAGACCATAAGAGGTAGTCGGTTATATCAAGCTTTTTAGGAACAAAATCAATGATATTGACATTGAAGGTAGAGGAGTGAGAGATAAGAGTGGTGGTAGAAGAAGTTGGAGTTGAGATGGTCATTATAGAGAAGGGGAATGGCAAGGGAAGAGAGAAAGAATAGTAAAGAATCCAAAAAAAAAAAGATAAGGAGGATCAAAGAATCTAGTTTGATACCATGAGAGTTAGTGAATGTGCCTCCTTACCCTTGCTGTGGGTAGAGGTTATACATATATATATAATTATGTTATAGTTATGTTACAACAATAATGAGAAATTTGTTACAATGGTGATAACGACAGCTAAAGATACATGTATTTATAACTCTTGTCACATCACAACTTATTATTAATATTGTCGCATATGTAATAAATAGATCTTCCTCTAAATTAATCTAAATAGAATTTGTAGACTGTACAGTTACTTTCTATAGATATTTTACTTAGTTAGGCAAATTCATTTTTATGTTGGAATTAAATGAGACATCATTGATATTGACCTATCTGAGATCGCCAAATGTTTGGGAGTTCCTCTATTCAATCATTTTCCTTCTTTTTGTTGCTGGATGGTCAAAACTTTATTTAGGTTCAAATCCCACTGAGAGGTCCACTAGAAATCAGAAATTGTTGAAGAAAGAACAAGATATTTCTTTTGTCCCTTCCAGGCGATCTAGTAGGCCTAGATTAGTAAATGATCCAATAACCACCATTCCCTTAGGAGGAGTTTAAGTAAAACAAATAGTTTGGTGATCCCTAAAAAAAGGGAGTATTTTCGTCGATTTTGTAACGCCTTGGCGGATGATTGATAAATTAAAAACTTTCAATTGTTTTTTTTTATCCTCCTATATAAATATGTTGCCTTATACATTAACAAGATATAAATTTTTTTGAATGATAACTTTTTGGTCATAATCATGGCATGAATTTATTGATCTCAACACACGAAAGAGCCAAAGCTATATAAATCGTAATTGAACCTTATCCTTTTTACTCTATTATTCTATATATGGTAGATTGTATCTAAAAAGAGCTACATTCGTTGTTTCTGCCATAAGGAAATTTTCTCTGTTGTCTCTTTAATTCAATCCCGTTACTTTCCTACCATGGCCATTTTAGTTACGAGCACCTTACCTACTCTCTAAACCATAATCAGGAAATAACTTAAATTGGCTATCATGGAACTACCAAATAATGTCCAATTAGACATTTCCTCCTCAATTACGTTCTTTGGAAGGCTTCAACATATATAGACATCTATACAAAAGTAGGAAGTTAAATAGCCAAACAATTGGTGATAGTCCTTTGTGGAGAGGCAAGCATCACATTTCCTTTCAATCTAATGATTTCTAGAACTACTGAGTTTGTTAAAACACCTTTGGTTAACAACGGAATTCAAGTTCTCAAGGTTCCTTTTTCTTTCTCACGTCTGCTAATATAACATCAAGTTGTTTCTTTACCGGGAGTTCAGCCACCTAACAATGCGGAGCATGAACCAGATCGACAAAGAGCTTCCATATCCTGCGATCAACTTCACCGCAGATGCAACTCCTACTCAAGATCAGGGCCTCGAACCACTGGGCCACAACAGTGAGTGCCCCAAGAAGCTTAAGAGGTGATAAATATACATGTACTCCTGAATATCAGTAGCGACCAAGTCCATGACCTAGACAATTTAAGTGTTCTGCTGCTTACCACTTCTTGTCTCTTGGTATTATTATTTATGTCCTGAAGTCTTTAAAAGGCAGCACAAAAATAAGATTCTAGCAAGAAATGTTTACCCCTTTTGTGCCAACAATTTTCAAAAGGAACATACAAGTCCAGTTATAGATTGGTTTGTGGTTTTATTGCATGAAAATTCTTAATTGACTTTGGTATTACATTATTTACAAAAGCGATTTTTTTTCTTCATACAGTAAATCGAAACCTAATTGAAATACTTAGTCTTAAAAATTTGCTAACCAAATCTACCTCTATTGAAAATGAAAGCACCTCCATATTAAGATTAAAGAGGCCTTAGTGTTATAATGAATTGAGATTAGAAATCACTTCTTATTTACTTGTTTATTTGAGTATGGCTATAACTAAGTGATTTTAGGTTTTATTTGGAAGTATTATAATTAAAATGTTCTAAATAAAAAGTACATATGAATAAAAGTAGTAAAGTCTAAATGTTGAGAACAAAATAAATTAATGTTTGTAGTAAAAAAAAGTATTTTTGCGACTTTGATTTAAAATATATTATAAAAATAATTTTAAATAATTATGAGAGATATTTTCAACCATATCTAGTTCTTTTGAACAATTAAATATCTACCAATTTAAAGTTGAAGAAAATTTAATTGTGTGAGGAAGAATAAAGATCGTATGTTATTTCTTATTTATCTCTATAATTAGGATTATAATAATTAAGTGAATTTAAGTTTATTTGCTTGTATTTTTTGTTGAAATTATATTGTAATTAAAAGGTGTTGTAACCAAAAAAATACTTATGATTTTAGTAAAAGCACCTTTTGTCAGATGATTTGAAGCAAATCTTGTATAAAATATTTTTTTAAAGATTGTTTAATCATAGTTTTAAAACACAACTAAACATCTAGAATTTCCTTATACTGCTTCCTTCATGAAACATATTTTGATTATTTCTGTTTGCAGAATTTTGGCCAATAGAGAATACTCTCAGAGATATCGAACCAAGCAACTACAGTACATTACTAACCTTGAATCAGAACTGAAATCCCTCCAAGTAAGCTAAACTAGATTTGTATATATAATTAAATATATACAAGAGGACACCGGACGTGTATATTTCCATTTCACTAGTCAGTAGGTTCTACTTTCTACCACCAACTGTAAAGCAGAACCCTTGTTGAAATGATCAGCACGACGTGTTTCTTGATTATTATGCTGATTAATACTTTTATAGAGCAAGGTCTCAATCATCATTTCCAGGATCAATCATGTTTGTCAACAGAACTCGGTATTAAGAGCTGAAATCCTTTCAGTAAAGCCGAAACTTTTTGCCACCTGTGACGAACTCGTACTCAAACAAGGTTCTCTCCCTCTCTTAACTTTTTTCTCTGAGAGGACGAATATAATAAAGTTTTTATGTAACATGCAGTTGAGTTTGAGGAACTGAAGAAGGAAAGGGAAATAATGAAGCAGTATTTTATGACTCTAAAACAACGGGTGCAAGGGTTCGAAAGAGAACCAACAGACATGAACAATGAAGTTCAGAATTTAGACATGAATCACTATGCTAGTGACTCCATACTCAATATCTTCAATGAAACAGTTGCTCGGGAACCTCAAACTCGGATGAATCGTCAGAACCCTAATCACTTTGGAGATGAAGAGACGAAGAACTTATTGAGCTCTCTCACAAGGGACGAGCAGTCTTCAACTTATTTCTGACTTTTTTTTACTGTTCCGGTTCGTGGAACAATCCTATTCTCTATTGTCTTTTGCTTTCATGTTTGTTCTTCTTTCAAACCTAAATCTGATGATCTATCCAACTGGACCTGGAATAATGACTCAGAAGCTTAGCCATCCTTCATTTTCAAATTTCAATGCTATTCAGTCTTCATTTGCTAACTGATTATATTCTGCACATCATGCATAATTCATACCAGCGAAAATTCAAAGAACATAGTGAGCTTTAATTTTGTTTTTCTTTGTGAAAGTAAACAATTTCATTAACTCCACCCATAAAAGAAAAATTGACAAAGTTACACATATACTAAATAACAAAAACTTGCTAGCTATCTTAACACTCCAAAAAGAAAATTAATAAGAAACTACTTGGGAATTAGTGGCAAGACCAGTACACTTCCATTAAAATTGATAAACTATATAATGATTCAATCAAAAACATTATCAAGTATTAGGTAACCTCCTATTTCTTTTGAACCGTGAGCTATAGGTGATATGATCTTAATGAGTTAAAAGAAGCAACTTGATCTTTCCAAGAAGTTCCTCTAGCATTCCATCAATATGGTCCGGTTTTGAAATATCCTATACTATTGTGCTCCACCCATATGGTGTAAACTAGATAGCTTAGGGAAATTTTAAAGACCAACTTGTCTCTTGAGCTATTAGTTTTTTGTCGTACCACTCCTTTACCATTTTTTAGTTTCCTTAAGGGGGATTGAGAAAGTATAATTGAAGTATAAAGGTTCATAGATTTTTTGTATATCGATATTCAAAGAATAGGTGATTTAGATTTTCGTCCTCATGATTACATAGGACATATTATATATGATGGAATATTGAGGAATCGTGACAACTGATCTAGTTTTTTAGTTTTTCTTCTAGTGTTAATCATAAAATGAAAGTAGTTTGAGGGTGAGTCTATTTGAACCATTATAATTTGAACTAAAAGATCTTAGGAGCTTGAGCTTTTAGTAGTTTTCTGCAAGAGGCATTATTCTAAATGTCTGAATTTTTTGATTCTAATGAATGATATCCTCTTTATTAGATATTAGCCTTATTCCTAAGATGTGGTTGAGAAGTAGTGAGATTGGCAGTGACTAATTGTTGATGGTTATGTTTTAAAGCCTCTTTTATAATATTATTGATAGTTGTAGGTTGCAAAATATTTTAGTTGGTAGTTTTGTATGTGTTTAGTTGTTAAATTGAATGATTAGTACATGTGGAGGTTAGGATGTGTTATTTAGTTACATATTTGTGTTTTGAGTGTTTTATAGGTTAGAGCATGCAATTGAGCTTAAATTTTGTGTAATTGAGGTGCCATGATGTGTTTTTCAGTGTTTTAGATCAAATATCGAAGAACAGAGAGAATTCGGAGGAAGCTCGGAGCAAGGCTCAAGGCCACGATCATGATAAAAGCTTAGTGGGTCTGCCACGATCGTGACAGAGATCAAAATTAAGTGCTATAATAGTCACCTGTGCAACAATAGACACGAACCAACTTCTAAAATGTGACTTTTCAATGGATATTTTGGACTTTTGGGCCTAGGTAAATCCTAATGTTTGCCCTAAATAGAAAAGATATATAAAGAAAAGAAAGAAGACCTAAAGGAGAGCTCCAATTTTAGCCACTTTGAGAAAGATCCAAGGGAGAAGAAGAAGAAGAGAGAAAGAGGACAAGAGAGAAGGAGAAGAAGGGTTGCAGCACTGCTATCTTCCTGATCTATTTCGACCCTTCCAAGTGACATTTCAATTCATCTTTATTATTCTTTCTTTTGAATGTATGAGATGGATTTAATAGTGATGGATTTCGGTTTAGTGATGATGTTCTAAACTCCTTTATGGAGTTGCTCTTGAATCAATGTTAATGTGATTTCTTTTGATGTTAATAAATTGGGTTTTATGATTATTTATTGTAACTCTATGCTTCAATAACAAATCTTGAGAAACAATTAGATTAGGTAATGAGAGTTAAACAATCTAATAGATCACGCAAATAATCAAATCGGTAATTTATATCAAGAGATATCTTTTGTGAGGTCCCGATAGTCTATTAGAGTGCTTATGATCTAATTAGATATATGGGTTTTTTGTTAAGAGAGATTGCAAATTTCATAATTCTATTAGGAGTTATGATTTAGGGTTTAATGATTATAACTCAAGAGAGAGTGTTAAGTTGTCATTTTGTGCTTATTTTCTATTTAATTCTCTTTAATGTGTGCTTCCTTGTGAAAGCCGACAAGGAATAGAACTAGAAGTCGTACCTAGTTCTTCTCAAGTTTAAGAAAATTAGAAAAGAGATCAGAACCATTGCGATAGTCGAGGTGAGTATAATCATGCTACTATACCTGTGTAGTAATCCTTTTTTTTATCTTGCGGATTGTTGAATTGTTCTCGAACCATATGACTTATTTGAATATGACTCTATGAAGTTGATTCTAGCATGTTGTATGCCAGATTGCCCAGATGATATTCAGATCCTTTGCATCTTCTGGTTTCCTTATTGTGTTGAACTTATTGATTGCGATTCTTTGATGAAACATGTTTTCCTTGTTAGCCATGATTGATGAGTTCACAGAATACCCAGCTGATAGGGTATATTATCAGACTAAGTGCATATAGGTAACCTGCCAGTGATGGGTTAGATCGGGATCCTACTTGGAGAGGGCAGGCCTCCGAGGGTAAAGTTAGGCCAACCTTGTCTAGAATCAGAAAAGGAGAGATATGTCGTACTAGCAGGCCTCTGTCTCTTCCTAAGAAATTCAGAAAAAATCGGAACTCAGAAATGAGAAAGCTCATAATTTGGAATCCTATAGAACCCAGAATTTAGAAAAGAACCCAGAATAAGAAAGAACCCAGAATTTGAAAGAAACCAGAATTCAGAAAAGAACCCAGAACCCAAAGAAGAATTTAGAAACCAGATTCATGTTTTCTTTGAAAAATTCATATTGAGCTTTATTATTGATACTCATGTGATTGCCACATTTGATATTACTACCTGTTCATTTATTGATCATGTATTGATGCTTAGAATGCCACAGACCATCCTTGTGAAGCTAGCCTTGTGTTACCTAGCCTCATAAGTATGGTAGTATGTTTATATCTCTCTGAGTCGCGTTGTAGACTCACACCTCACTATCATCATTTCAGGAGATTAGTGGATCATACGAGAAAGAAATCCAAGCCTTTTGAGACTCGCTTGGATAATCAAACAAGTAATGTTTTTTTTGGTATGATGTAAATTGCAAATGCTTATAGCTGCTCCATGGTTTGTTATAATCATATGTGCATAAAACATGTATGGATATGCTATGTTATTGAGAACGATGTTGGTTGATAATAAGTAGATGTTGTATGTGAGAATTGAAGATTTGGATCCTTACTTCTTTCCAACCTATTAAGCAGGTATAAGGATTAATCAAGCAAATGAATGGGTCATGCTGGATTTTAGAATAATATAGAAAAGTTAGGCTTACTACAGGTTTTGGTGGCATTACGCTTACCCATTCTCTAATGCCAACACGGCCCAAAAAGGCAGGTCGTGTCTGATGGTATCAGAGCCAAAGGTTGTATAAGAGTAAAGATCTTGTGATCTATATGATGGACAAGAAGTATTAAAGTAAATTTTAGGATAAGAGATATGCATATGATATTCTTGCATGAGCATGACACCATGGAACATAGGATCTGCATCATGTCAATAGCATGTTATCATTGTGTCTAAATGATTTTAATTTTTCTCTGTATTAGAGATGCCTCCATAGAAGAAGAACACCTCCTCAACGAGCACGAGGTCGTCCTAGAAGGGGGGAAATTTTGACTGCGATACCTGATGTCGAATCGGCACAACAGGAACAACAAGAAGAAAGATACCATTTTTTTAGAAGCTTTACTTTCCTCTCCTTGACTTCTATTAGGTGATATCAATAACACTTTTTACTTCTATGAATTCAAGGGTCATAAAAATTCCTAGATCTAAATAATGAACAATTTCAAAATTGTAGCAATTAAGTAGACATATCATATATGCTTTATAAGGACCACAAAATTACTTGAAACAACATAAAAAATGTAAAATGGTTTCTTAGAGAAAAAGTTTATTAGCGGTAAGGCTACGTAATATTGGACCACTTCAGACCTTGCATTTCAATGGAATTTTCACTAAATTGTTGTTTTTGTTGTTATTTCCATTGTTGTATTACAGATTTTTGTTTTCCTTAATAATTGGACTTACTTTAACAATCATTGATACTTAAATCATACTCACTTTAACAATCATTGATACTTAAATCATACTCCCTAAAAGTTTGCATTAAAAATGATGCAAGAACTAAGGAATCTCTTTTTAGATTCAATGATTATTTATTAAGGCTCTCTGGATTTAAAGAAATAGTGACATGTTCAGGTGGCTAGTTTTAAGGCCTTTGAGCATATGAGATAGTTGAAAGCCATTAAAGAGGAACTTAACTATCTAAATGGAGATATTATATGCAAAACAAAGCAAGCCAAATTATATACAAGGAAGCTTTTATGATGCAGTTAACTTAAAAGATAAGAATCTAATGAATTTACGGAAGAGGACTCTAACAAAGTATATAGAAGCTTCAGAAGCTTTAAAATCTTTTATAAAAAAAAAACTCCAAAGTTTAGTGGCTTAAAGAAGGGGATAGGAACATCAGGTTCTACCATAATACAATTCTTACACGAAAAAAATATCAATATGATTTGGTCCCTCAATGATAAATCAAGTGTTGGTTTACTCGTATCAAAAAGAACTTAAACAACTAGCCTTCAAAAACTTCCATAAAAACTTAAGCAATTTAGGTAATTGTCGTATCTTTTTATTAGGGCTTCACTCTTTCATTACTCATACTATTTCTAACAAACAAGGTGTTATACTAAATAAACCTTCCATAAGACAAGATATTAAAGAGGTTTTATTCAAGTTAGAGACTAACAATACTTTATGTTTTAATGGCTTAAATGTCTCTTTCTTCTTAAAAAAACCTAGCGCCTAGTCGAAAAATATATCCTTAACCATTTTGGGTTTTTCTCAAGTTAAAAATTGCTTCTAACTTCTTTTCAAGCTTTAAGGCCTAGATCTTGTTGCAATATGGTATACAAGAGTATTTCTTAAATACTTGCCACTAGACTTAAAAAGGCACTTAAAACTATAATTAATCTTTGTTAAAAGGCCTTCATTCAAGGAAGTAACATTGGAGAGAACATTTTTATGGGATAGTAGATTTTCAAAAATTAATATAAGCTTCAACATAAGTTTTACAATTAAAATTGATTTTTATAAAGATTTTGTATCTATTTGAGTTTTTTTTTGTTCAGCACCTTAGAAGCATTTGAATTATCTACTAAATTCATCAATTAGTTGAATAATATGTAAATATAGAACATACATGTTTGATTAATGGTGCTAAAAGTTTGAGGAAAATAGAATCTTATACTCACTTAATTGCTAAGAATATTGAGAAGAGTTAAAAAAATTCAACTAACACTACAAGTGTAATCGACTTAAGGTGTTTCATTTGTCTTTTATAGACGACTTATTACTATTCTACAAAGCCAATCTCGATTTTGTCAAAGTTTTCCTAAATTCCTTTCTAACCTTTAACATATTATAATGTCTATCTCTTAATCGCAATAAGAGTACTATCCTTATTCCTACAATAAAACCTGAGGAAATAGAGCAACTGCTATAGCTCGTGAGGTTCAAACAACAATGTCCTCCTATAAAATATCTTTGCAATCTTATCAATATCACCAAACTCCTTTTAATGATTATTTTCCTCTTTTTTATTTAGTTCATAAAAGGATTAGAAATTGGAATAATAGATACTTGAAATTTGTAGGGAGATATTATTCGATACTGTCATTTTTAACATCTTACACATATATTAGAACTTTCTTTGTTTTTCTATCTTTGAACTTAAAAAATAAAATGAATGGAATTTGTCGGAATTCTAATAAGAATAAGATAAGATTCATTGCTCTTTTTTTGAAATTCTGAACTGAATATGGAATAAATAAATTCAATCAAGAAAAAAGAACGAATAAACATAACGCAATAGTAGTAATTATATCATTCATAGGTGCAGCTAATTCCCCATGAGGTAATTGTACGATTTTCCAAACTAAAAGCACCCTAGACCAATTACAATTTTTGGTAGATAGGTGATAAGAGTGATGTTGCTAAAGCTAAGACTGAGTGGAACAATCTTTGTATGTCAAAAGTTAAAGGAGGATTAGGCTTGATTTTTATTAGAACTATGAATAAGTTTCTCCTTTATAAGAGATTCTAGAAGCTCTTCATAAATCATGAATTATTGTGGGTTTAATACATTCATACTCAATTTTTAAGAGAGCAAAGCTTTTAGATTGTTAAACTAAAGGTTTATACACCTTAAACTTTCAAGAAGATTTTAAACCTTAGAGTATGATCAGGAATGAGTTAAAGTGTATTGTAAGTAATGAAAGATGAACATGGTTTTAGTTTTAAGAGAGCAAAGCTTTTAGATTGTTAAACTAAAGGAAATGTTAAACTCCTGCTAATGAACCGGTTAAAAATAAGCATGTCTTAGCTTTGGGGAAACAAGGAATTTTGAACCATTGAAAACATTAAATAGTCTATTACCTCATAGAAATTTATTAAGGATGGTCATTAAATTTTAGCATCTACTGTACATTAATTTTAGCTATCATGGAGAAGAGTCCAAGTTTACAAAGCTCTTATTCACTGTCTGCTACAAAATCATTGCCGAAGGTCGAGCTTTAGCTACGATTTCAAAATCATAGGTAAAAGAACGTAGTAATAAGGTGTATAAATTATGTATTTATGTAAATATGGCAAGTTTATATTTGTGTTGATTTGTTCAAATAGCATGGGACAAAATTCAAGGAAATATCTCACAATAGTCATGTATAGCTAGCGAGATTTTAGTGGTTACATAGCTGGAAAACTCTTTCATGTATTCTGTATATATTACACTATATGAGTAATAAGAAGACACAACATTCACCCATAATTTTGTTACGATATCAGAGCTATCCTAGTGTCACAAACATAAAGCCAAAATAAATCTAGCCATGGTTAACAACGATGAAAACAAAAATAAGAGAGATGGAGAGAATAGCGATGAGGGGCTAAAAACCAAATCCATTAATGTCAGTTCACCATACTATGTTCAACCATCAGAAACACTGGGGCTAGTTATTTATGGTGTCTATGTTCATCCATCAGAAGCATTGGGGCTAGTTATTTACGATGTTTCTCTCAAAGAAGAGTCAAATTATAGAGAATGGTCCATTGGTATACGTCACGCATTGAGTGCCAAATTAGAGTTAGGCTTCATTGATGGATCGATTACAAAACCTAATGATGAAAATAGTCAGATTGAAGCTTGGTTGCTAGTGAATAGTTTGCTAGTCGGTTAGATCATGATCTCTTTTAATCCCTTTTTTCGACCTTTGATTGGATATATGGATACGGCCAAAGAGTTATAGGATGACATCAAGGCCATATTTTCTATCAGAGATGTGATGCGTATATATCAATTACACGAAGTTATTAAGGATTATTCCCAACTTGTCCAGAGCGTTGCTACTTATTTTGGGCACCTGAAGATGTTATGGGATGAGCTCAATGGTTATTTGATGATACCAGCATATGCTCGTGGAGGCTGCAAATGTAAGTAAGCTAAAGAAATTATGAGGGAACGTGAAGAGGAGATGTTGCACTAATTTCTAATAGGTTTGGACAATATTATCTACAGTACGATTCTAGCTAGTATACTTAGTAAGACACCTCCTTCCCCTTTTAACATTGCTTATTTTAATTTTATACAAGAGAGGCATAAGCAGCTAATTAAGGCCAAGGAAGAGTCAGTAGATTATATAGGATTTGCTATAAATGCCATTAAATTTCTTACTAATGCTCAAAATGTTTCTGTTGAGAATCAAAAATCGAACTCTTCAAGTTCGGGTGACAAATCGGTGTGTTTTTACTATAAAAAGTAATGTCATAAAGCTAAAAATTGCTTCTAGCTTCATGGCTACCTAGATTGGTGGTCTATTGGTCGTAGGAAATGAGGAATGTCACAGGTCTGGTTGTGGCAAAATGACTGGTGGTGTTGTTTCAAATGTTGCACAAGGCCTTGCTAAGTCTTCTACCACGAGTCTTTTTGCGGTCAATACTAGCAATCACAGGCAATTTTATGGTCTGAGCAACGAGGACTGGATGACGCTTGTTAATCTTCTTCATTAGTGTAAGCCACCAGGACAAAAGAAAAATTATCGGACAATAAACCTCTTTTTAATTGGTTGATTGATAGCGATGCCTCGTATCACATAATCGATGATAAGTCTATTATGCATGATATATATGAGCTTTCCCCTACACTTGTTGGGTTACCTATTGGTGACATTACGTATGTAACTCAAGTGGGAACGATACATCTTCGTGGTGGTACTTGTTTGAAAAATGTTCTGTTTGTGCTCGAAATAAAATGCTAACTTATTCTTATTGATTGCTTGATTAAAGATGTGTATTGTATTGTCACTTTTATAGACACGTTGTGTGTGATACAAGATTACACTTCAACGATGTTGATTAGAGCGGGTGAAGAGCGAGGAGGGTTCTACATGTTCTGTGGTGTAGCTGTGACACATTTGTGTAAGGTTCGTAGCAAGGAGAGCCCAGATTTGTTGCATCAGCAACTAGGACATTCGTCCTCTAAAATTGTTAGTTTAGTTTCTAGAACTTCTAGTAGTTATTTGGAGAATAATTTTTGTGATGTCTGCTTACGTGCTAAATAGATTAGGGATTTTTTTTCTTTTAAGTTCAAGTCGTGCTTTGGAACCTTTTCAGTTGATCCATTGTGATGTTTAGGGCCCTTATAGTGTTCCTTCCTCATATGGTGCATATTATTTTCTCACAATAGTTTATTATTTTTCACGGGCTGTTTGGGTTCATTTGACAGCAAAAAAGAGTGAGGTTCCCAACTTGTTGAAATAATTTGATGCCATAGTAAAAACCCAATTTAATTAGAATGTTAAAATCATTAGGAGTGACAATGGAACCAAATTTTGGCCTCTACAATCATATGTTTTGGAGCATGGGATGGAGTTTTAAACTTCTTGCAATGATACCCCTCAACAAAATGGGTGTGTTAAAAGAAAACACAAACATATTCTAAATATAGGGCATGCTCTATGCTTTTAAGTTAATTTACCTATTGAATTCTTGGAGGAATACATAATCACAGTTGGGTATTTGATAAATAAAACTCCCACACCTCTCAATAATGGCAAAACACCTCATGAACTTCTATCTGGGTCTTCGCATTCATATGGGAATTTGCGTGGTTTTGGGTGTTTGTCTTACTCACATTTTCAAAGGCATAAATGTGATAAATTTGGGCCTCAAAGTCATAAATGTTTATTTATAGGGTACGCACATGGTAAAAAGGGATGGAAACTTTATGATCTTGAAATGGGGGAGTACTTTGTATCTAGGGATATGTCGTTTGATGAAACTTAATTTCCATATCATATTGCCTGTGAAGTCTATGCCCTCGCCTCTTTCATTCCCCATCAATGCATTTATATCCTATTTCTTTGGTGATCCACATCCTCCCATAGCATCCTCACCCATGACTGAAAGCTCAAACTAAAGTCTTGTGTCTACTCTTGTTAGGAGGAGTCAAAATGATAGGGAGAGTGATAGTGTTGACTATGTTGTTAAGCAAGACTCTAAGCTACGTTCCATTGTAGTGGACAACAATGTTGTTAGTCAACTCACTGAACCTCCATCTACTAATGTCAATGCTCCTTCAGTGTTCTATCCAACTGCTACTGACAATAATATGGGACAAGGACATCGACAAAAGCAATTTAATGTTCAGCTCAAGGATTATGCTTGCACCAATAATGTCGCATTTGTAGACCCCTTTATACCTTCCCCTTCCTTGGCCCCTCAAGTAATTCGTATCCCATAACTTGTTATGTTTCCCATGACAATTTATCTTCTAGGCATAAGGCTTTTGATATAGCTATTGACAGTGAGGTTGAGACTGCTTCTTTTCCTAGGGCAACGCATGATCCTCGATGGAGGGAAGTTATGCATCAAGAAACTCAAGTTTTTGAAGCAAACATCACATAGACTATCAAAAATCTCCCTTCTGGTAAGCATACTATCGGTTGTAAATAGGTTTATCGCATCAAATATAATTTTGATGGTACTATTGAGCGATGTAAGGCCCATCTAGTTATTCTTGGAAACAATTAGAAAGAGGGTGTGGATTTCACTAAGACGTTTGCCCCTGTAGCTAAAATGGTTATAGTTAGAACATTTCTTGTTGTTGCTATAGCCAAGGATTGGGAATTGCATCAGATAGATGTACATAATGCCTTTTTACACGGTGATTTACATAAGGAAGTTTATATGCATTTGCTTCCCAGTTTTCTACTTGTCATTATAGACAGGTGCATTGCATGGTGTAAGTTCCTTTATAGGCTTCATCAAGCCCCACAAAATTAGTTTTCCAAGTTAGTTGGTGCTTTGAAGAAGTTTGGTTTTACATCGTCATACACAGATTATTCATTATTTACACTTCATAAGGGTTCTATTTCCCTTTATATTCTTGTGTATATGGATGATCTTATTGTTCCTAATAATGATGCTACTCCTATTGTTGATTTCAAGCGTCATGTAAGTAACTATTTTAACATGAAGGATCTGGATCATTTAAAATATTTTTTGGGGATTGAGTGGCTCACAATTTCAATGGTCTCTTCCTTTATCAACACAAGTATGCTTTGGATATCTTGACAGAGGCTGGTCTTCTTGCCTTTAAACCTGATGCTTTTTCGCTAGAGCAAAATCATAAAATAACGTTGATTTCTAGTTAATTACTTCCTAATCTTGAAAATTATTGTCGACTCACTGGGCGGCTTATCTACCTCACCATTACACAACCAAAACTCAATTATTCGGTGCACATTTTGGCTTAGTTTATGCAATCTCCTAGACACGAACACTGGGATGCTGCGATCTGCATCTTTGATATTTAAAAGGTCATTCAGGACAAGGTCTTTTCTTTCAATGTGATAGTGATCTTAAACTTTATGTCTTTTGTGATTCTAACTAAGCCAGCTGTCCTTTGAGTAGGCGTTCTTTTACTAGTTATTTTATTATGTTAGGCCATTCTCCTGTTTCCTAGAAGATGAAGAAACAACATACTGTCTCATGTTCCTCAACTGAAGCTAAATATCGAGCCACAACAACTACCATATGTGAGCTCACTTGGCTCAAGGCTCTATTGAAATCGCTTGGTGTCGATCTTCGTACTCCTATGCATTTGTATTATGATAATAAGGCATCTCACTACATGGCTTCTAATCTAGTTTTCCATGAGGGCACAAAGCATATAAAAATTGACTATCATTATGTTCAGGATCATATTCAAACTGTTTATGTTGTCATTGCTTATGTGCATACCTCTCAACAATTAGCTGATATTTTCATGAAAGTTCTTGGACGTTAACAATTTCATTATCTCTTAAACAAGTTGGGCATTCGTAATCTTTATGCTCGAACTTGAGGGGCAGTAATAAGCTTTATATATTATGTATTGTGTAACTATGGGAAGTGTATATTTACGTTGATTTGGTCAAATAGGATAGGAGAGAGTTCATGAAAATATCTCACAATAATCATATATAGTTAGCGAGATTTTTGTGTTTACATAGTTGGAAAACTCTTTCATGTATTTTGTTTATATACTATATGAGCAATAAGAAAACACAACATTCACCCACAATTTTGTTATGTAACTAAAGGTCAACCTTTCGCTATGTTTTTCAAAATCGTAGCTAAAAAGTGTCACTTTTGGCTACATTTTTCAAAATCATAAGTAAAAGTACATTGTAAATTTTTAAATGTATGTTAATATTATTTATAATGATTCAAAGTCTAAAAATAAATTTATCTAACAACAATCTCATTTCAAAAATTTATAAAACTATAAATTGAAAATTAATTAATATTAGATAGATTTAAAATTTTTATTTCTTTATTTTAAAATATATGATTTGATAATTTTATATGATTTCACAAAATTTTCAAATAGGCCAACATGAAGTTTGTAATTTTCATTATATTCAAATATATTATCTATCAATTTTATTTACATATTCTACTTAATATTTATTAATATTTAATATTCATTTTTAACTATACTGAAATTATTGTTTAAATATATTATAATTAATATAATGATATATGAATGTATAGAAAATAATTGTAAATAATATAATGTTATATGGTAATTAATATAATTATATATGAATGTATAGATAATAGATGCATTTTGTCATTTCTTAGTTATATATTGTTCTATTTAATCATATTACTCTTTTTGTTGTATATAAATTCTATATTATTCTATAGATAAATTTATATATTATATATAAATTATATGATGAATTTACAGAAGCATCGTCAAATGTTCAAGCTTTGAATGTGTATGGAATTAAAAAGATCAATCTTTAGCGATAATTATGGAAATCGTCGCCAAATGTTAGCAACAATTTATGAAAGCATCGCCAAATCTAGTGCTTATGAACAAAAAGAACGATTTATGAAACCTAATATTGGTCGTCTCCTCGAGCGTCCTCCTCTCTCACAGGTTTGAAACCTCCTCCACCGCCCTCCTCTCTCGCCTTTCCAGCCTCCTCCTCCACAGTCCTCCTCTATCGCATTTCCATCCTCCTCCACCATCCTTCTCTCTTGTATTTCAACCTCCTCCACTGTCCTCCTCTCTCCCGTCTCCCACATCCTCCATGCATTTCTAGCTCCTACTCTCTCCTTTCTAGCCTCCTCATCATGTTCCAGTCGTAGCCTTCCAAACATCATGTTCTATCCTCGTCCTCGTGTTTCAGCCTCTCGCCAAAACATCATCTTTGCTACATTTTCAAGTACCCATTTACTATATAGTTTAGGTCATTTGATTCATATAATTCCACAGAATTTTAATTGGCTAATTATAATTTGCAAATTGTAGTGTTCATTGATACATCGTTAGTCATCTTCCAATTGTATTAAATGACACAAATGAAGCAAGAAGGTGAAAGGTTTGATCTTTTTAACGAAAATGATTCATTTTTACTCGGTCCTTTCATTTATGCTCTCTGTTAATTAGGTGGGGTTTCTTAATTCCTTCCCCAGGTAGTGACAACCAATCAGTTGTTTTGGCTCTTTCAAAAGAGAGAGAGAAAGAAAGTTGGTGACTTTTATGGAGTTAGGATCTCATTGCCTTACTACTACTTCAAAATCTGTTTTTGATTGATACCTATTTTCGATTTTTCACTAATTGTTCAGGTATTACCATTTTAATGCCTAGATGACTTTAATTTTTTCTATGTTTTTTGGGTTCTATTGCATTTTAATTACTTAAGAGAATGTTGGTGTGTCAAAGTTTGATATTAGATTAGATCTTTTACTAAAAGTGTTAAGTTTGGTGTCCTTTGTTTTCATTTTGTTGGTTATGTCTTTGTTCATGTGAGTTTAACAATCTTGGTTTTTGGAGATAGCATGGCTTAGGGGTAAGTGTAAGGGATTTTAATAATTGTATGTTGGTTGCTGAGAAGGTGTGAAGCAAGAAATTGAGGTTCTCATTTTTGAGAATTGAGTTGAATAAGAAAGAAAATCTATTTACAAGCTACAATTTGGGTTCTCTTTTCATTGTGTAAGGAAATCTACTCAGTTAAGGAATTGTTGTGTCATATGAGGTGATTTGCAAAAAAAAATAAAATAGGTGAGTCTGTGGTTTTTGTTGTTCTGAAATGCATCCTTCTGCTGCAATTGTTGTTTATCTTGATTGTATGATTTTTGTTCCTAGTCTCTATGTTATATTGATTCATAGTCACTTCAAGATGCAGATAAACTATCTAGTAATTTGCTTACTGTGTGTTAAACAAACTACTTTTTGTTGCGAAAGTGTGTATGGAGTTAAAATTCATACGAAAATTGATACTTGGTTATGGTGACTATTATTTAATATTCTAGTTGTAGATATTATGTACAATGTGTCATAATGTTTCACTACAAGGAAATTCATGATTTGCGACCGATCAATACCGACGGTATTGAAAACCGTTGGAAATACCAACCGAATAAATCGTTCGGTCGGAGAAACTGGCTGACAGTTGAAAAGTAGCGACCGACCAGCATTCGGTCATAAAACTTAAGTGATGGTTATTTACCGACCGAACATTCGATCGGTAATAGGGTCGGTAAAAACGTCGGTCACTTAAAACCTACCCCTCTTTCTTTTTCCTCTCCCCCGCGCATTTTCTCTCCTTCCTCCCTTCGCCGCACCTGCCTTCGTCTCCCTTGGTGTCTCCGGCGACTGGCGTTTCTTCTTCTCCGGCGACTTGCATTTCCTTCTTCTTCTCCCTTCCGCACGTGCTCCTCTCCCTTCCCTAGCTCCTTCTTCTCCGCAGATCTGCGAGCTTCGTTCTCCAACTGCTCCCTTCCGCACGTGCTCCTCTCCCTTCCGCCGACTGGACTGACGCCTCCCCTCGCCAGCATTGTGGTCTCCGATGAAGGTAAGAACATCTCCTCCCTTCCCGTTGCCGATGCTGATGGGTATAGATTTTGAATTTTAATTTAAATGTTTTAATTTTTTTTGTTCTTATATTTGAATATATATTCATATAAATGTTGAATTTTAATTTAAATGCAAGTGAATTATTAATTGTAATTATACAGTAATTGTGTTCATAACAAAGTATTTTTCTAAGCTAGCTTGAATTCATTAAATATTAAGTCAATGTAGATTTATTCTTCACATTAGATGACAATGTGCTTTCCAAAGTTTTAGTGTGTCAAAATGTTCATAAGATTAGGTATATACTTGATCTTACATATGTTAACAACTATCATATTGATGTTGGTGTTAATGATATCAATATTACTCATGATGAACTTGATAAGGATCTAAATGACAATCAAGAATGAAGTGAGAAGAAGGAGAAAGACTAAAGGAAGAAGAGAGTACTAAAAATCACATAAGATGATATAAATGATTCCAAAAGTAAAGACTTGGATGATAATGTGACTCATATATGCTTTATGACAAATAATGATGAAGTATTCCTTATTTCAAACTTTTGTAATAATAATTATTGTGATGATTTTGCTTATAAAGAACTAATTGAATGCATATGAATGATGAGCTTAAAAAGGAAGAGCTTATCTTTCAAGGATAAAGAGGTTAAAAAGTTCTTAGATACATTTATAATTGAAAATAAAAAAATTGAAATATGATATGCATGATAACATGGGATCTTAGAGTATGGTTGTTATTGACGATAAAGTGGATGATTTGATACATTACACATTGAAGAAGGAAATCAATTTCTCTAAGAATCATTGTCTAAGTTCTTATAATAGCCATAGTAATAGTTTTACTTATGAAAATGCATCATCTAATACTAAGATAATTTTTATGAGGGGTAAACATTTACATGATGAGTTTATGTCTAATCTTCACATAAGTGTATTATATCTTGAAAATATGTACAAAATCACAAGCTCATTCGTTATCCTCTAGTTCCCAATTAATTTTTTATGCAAGATCTTCTTAAAAGAATATGTAATATCCTTCTCATTTATATAGGCCTCTTTATAATCCAAATAGCATAAAACAAACTCTCTATCATCCAAGTAGCATAAAACAAACTCGCAATTATTATAAGAATCATTATAAGCATAAAGGTATAATACTTGTTCCCATTTAATGTAGGCCTTATGATAAGTACAAAAGCATAACATATGTTTGAAATCATGATAGGTCATATTTTTATGAAAAGAGTATATCATATACTAAATTATTTTTCAGATCACATAAAACGAACTCTTAATCTCTTATTTTTAATGTGTGTAGAACTTAAAATTATATATAAAAAGAACATTATATCACCTACATCATCCATTAGAACATAAAATTACATATACTCAATTTTCTTACAGGTCTTGCTCATATAGTATTCATTTTTCATCATATAAGATACTATTTTCTAGTGATTATAAACATATTTATATAAATTACTTTTTAAAAAATGCTTGTTAAGTAAACATAAAAAGATATGGTTAAAATTTTTTAGCTAATCCTTAAGGACTCAAGTTTGTACGAGTACATAGAACATATTGATGCATTTTCCTTATAAGTCAATATGAAGTGACATCAAATGAATTCAAATAATTGGTATCACATCCATTGATATCAAATGAATAACAACAACGATATCCCCAATAATTGATTTCTAAAGAAAATCACTAGAATTCCTCATACGAGTTAGTAAGAAAATTGGTATCAAAAGACCAATTGTTAAACTGAATGAGTGAGGAAGAAAAGGAGGAAATCATTGGTAGTATATAAAAGGAGGTAACCACTTACATTTGACCATTTTCAGTTGACATACTTATTTAGGAAGAGATAATAGTGTTACATGTACCTAAGGAAGAAAGATACATTGATCTTAAAATTGGTATATAAACTCTTTTACACTGCTTATTTACTTTATAAACAGTTTACATGTGCTACTTGCCTATGTAATAGAAATTTTTTAAAAGGGAGAGATGGAAGTCATTTTTTTTCTTTTCGATACTTAAAGATATATATATAATATTGCCTTTTCAATGTTGACAAAAGAGAGGAGAGAATAATTATATTAAAACTTAATCATTCATAATGCATAAGTTTTAATATAATAAGTTCAATGTGTAATAGAAATAATAAGTTCAATTTACCTTGTTTTAAATTGTGTTCATAATAATTTAATAGGATATCTAACTAAGCTAGCTTGAATTCAACTATTTTGCTATTCCCTTCTTGTAAATTGTACTAAAGCTATTATACATTAAACCAATAATT
>JAOSBP010000008.1:23378535-23389328 GCA_027563825.1 Erythroxylum mucronatum
CATGAATAATTATTGATTATATATTCAAAATATTGTTGCATTATTAAACAAATTTATTTCATTAATAATATTTAATACTTATTAAATAAATAATATTTAGTTAAATTTAAAATTAGCAAATAATTAAATAAAAATGTTTCCGGAAATTTAAAACATATTTAAATTAAAACCTAAAAAATTAAATTCATTCAATTAAATTTTTTCCCAAAATTTAAAATTTAAAATTTAATAATTAAATTTGATTAAATTATAAATTATTCCAAAATTCATATCAATTAAAACAAATCATGAATTTCTAATTTATATTCAAACATTATTAACAAAATTTACCAAAATTATTATAAATTAATTATAATTTAATAAATAGTTGACAATTCACGACGTCTAATGAATTAGACGTCGTCCAATGTCTATTTTCTACGACGTCTCAACAACGTCGTTACAACTAATACAATCCCTGACGTTTAATCAAACGTCGAGACTTATATGCTACTTTTCTGACATCTTAATCAACGTCGAAGAATGTCAATTTTCTCCGACTTCTGAACAACGTCTCAACCAAACGTCGGGCATTAAACGCAACTTTTCTAACGGCCTCTTCAACGTCGCAAAATCACTAATCTATCTACGATGTCTTCACGCAGACGTCGGAGAAACCTATTACCTACCAACTATCTACGACGTCTATTTTGACGTTTTGTTAGACGTCGTAGATGGTTTTATGCGACGTCATAAGAGAGTCTAGGATGTCTTTTAGACGACGCAAATTGTATGCTTCTGTTGTAGTGTCACATGCACGATGACCAGGTTAAGGCTTCTCCCGCCTACCCGCTAGTGGCACGGAGCTCCTTTATGGACTCCCTCAAGTTTACGATTACACAAAACCATTATGTGCAATTGTATAGCTCGTCATGTTTATAGATATGCCCAAACTATTCTGATGTGCTTATGTGTTTATGATTTGCGAATAAGTTGAAAAATGCATAAATTGTGTTGTTTGTGATTTTGATTACTTGACAAGAATTTTGAGAAACATGGGTTTTATGACTCAATAAGAATTTTCTATGATAATGAACTTTTTAAACGGTTTTGCTTGTTATTCGTTATAAACTTGTTACCCACGATTTTTAAGCTCACCCCCTTTCCTTCCCATCTTTAGGTGAAGAAAATGAGATCAAGAAATCAAGAGTTGAGGCAACATTTCGATTATGCATACTTTTGTATTTGAAGTTAGATTTTGTAAAAACAAGACTTTAGATGCGTTTTAAGAACTTTTGGGTAAATCTTTTGTATTTTAGATTTTGATATTGATGATGTATTGTGGCATGAGATGTCATTAAAGCTTTGCAAACATTTATCTTATGATGTTAATGAAATATGAATTGTGTATGGATGATGTGAGTTGAAATTATATATATATTTGAAGAAGCTATCCACTTGAGTTGATGAACTTTGAACATGAATTGTTGTTATTATGGAAAAGGAAGATAAGAATTATGAATAATGAGATGTGGTTGAATATGAAGAGTCAAATGAATTGAGGTTGAGGGTTTGATGAATTCCAATTGGTAGTGGAATTCCAATTGGTAGTGGAATTGTTATGAATGATGTTGTAATAGAGGAAGTAAAGTTAGGAAAGTTTTGCAAGTATTCACAGGGATAAAAATTTATGTTCTGATTTCTAGGGAAAATATGGAATAATCTAGGTAGAACTGATCAAAATTGTCTTCTTAGAAGTTGTAGATGATCTTTCTAGCTTTCCAATGATATAAAGTTTGTAATTTTTGGATACCGGAGTGAAAAGATATGATTGTTACAAGATGTAATATTGATTGGAATGAATGCGCAGGACAGCTATGGTATATTGATGAGAATGTGTGGTTTTGATGAACCAAATGGGTGGAAAATTGAGAGTTTTATGAGATAAATTAGGTGGTCGAATTGATATGAAGTGATTTGGCACTATAAGAGTAGAATTTGGGAAGATTATGAGTGAATATGATGTTAGATTGGATGTAGGAAGCATTGGAGAGGCTTTGGAGAGGCTTTGGAGGGGTTTGGGGAACTCCTATGTCCGTTAGACGGACTTTAGGTTCATTAAACGGACCTTCTCGGGTCAAAAATGACCCCCAACATCGCCTATATCTATTAGATGGACTTTATGTCCATTAAACGGACCTTCTTGGGTGAAAGAGAGCCCCCAGGCCCAACAATGTCTGTTAAACAGACATGGATATCCATTAAACGGACATTCAAGGACAGCTACAGTAAATCGTGATTTTGACCCTTTTATAGGCAGAATCTCGCTTTGTGGTCTTCATGATAGTTGTAGATCTAGAGGTCTTCTTTTGACAAGTCCAAGAACAAACTCAATCCGACATCTCTATTGACAGTTATGCCAATTGCGCCATGTTATAGACAATATGATTAAGGGTATAAACATGTTTGATTCTTTCGGACATAACTTCCTCATTCGACCTCCAAATGAAGTGATTCTTAAACCAATAGATGTCTAAGACGTTTTTTATCTCTCCATAAAAATTTGCATCTTTTGGAGTTGATTTGAAAAATTTTTCATTAGAGAAAGTGAGGGGTCGATTAGGAGAGCATGATTGGGGTATGAACACACTTTTGCTTTTTAAGCATATCTTCATCTATAGAGCTCCGATTAAGATGATTCTTGCTTCAAAACAAACTAGAGACTTAGAGCTACAATTTATTTAAAGAAATCAAATTGAAATTCTGGTTTGAATATTTTCAAATTCTGTTCACAAATAGGAGAAATGAGTTCGAGTATGGTGACTGACTTGTGTGGGCATGCCATTGAACAAATTGTGAGGAAATTTTTTTGGATTTTATGAGAATGAAGATGAACTGATGATGGCTAATGAGGATTAAATGAAATAAACCTAAAGGATAACGCGCGCACGTTTTATGAGTCCGAAGGATGTTGAAAATTCGGAAATAAGGAGTAGTAATAAAGATCGCTTTTTATGACTCAAGAGTTGGGTTCCGAAAGCGGGGTCCAACATGTATGATATCAGAGTAAGAGTTGGGTTTCGGAAACAGGATCTAATAGATGTGGTATCAAAGTAAGAGTTGAGTTCCGGAAACAAGCAGAATCCAACATTTATGGTATCAGAGCAAGAGTTGGGTTTTAGAAACAAGCAGGATCCAACATTGACTCTTCTGGTGATGACCAAGCAGCCAATTCAAGGAAAAACTTTCTTGTTCCTTAGGAGAAAGATTCGGATCGAAAAGCATTACAATTCTTGGAGCAATAGGATAAAAATCGCACATAGTGGCAGTTTCATAATTACGGGCTAATTTGAGCGTTCAATTTGACAATTTTGCTATTTTTTGGTAATTTTTATTTTGCAATTACTTTTATAGGGAATTAATTTTTTGACGCACCATTTTAGACTTCATTCTTGGTAAATTTTGGGTTTTAGGAATATTTCAGATTTTTGGACATAATTAGAGTTTTCTTTGTATCTTTGGGATCTCTACCTATATAAAGGCATTGTAGCTGAAAGTTAAGACAGTTTTTTTAATTAATGAAATAAGAATTCCCTTCCTCGTAATTCTCCTTT
Organism: Erythroxylum mucronatum; assembly: GCA_027563825.1. NCBI lineage: Eukaryota > Viridiplantae > Streptophyta > Magnoliopsida > Malpighiales > Erythroxylaceae > Erythroxylum > Erythroxylum mucronatum. Next base: position 23,382,129 of record JAOSBP010000008.1, read on the forward strand.
CTTTTTGGTATTCTTTTACGAATCAACGAAATTGAAAGAGCCTTATATTCTTGGCAATTGTGAGCAATTCAACAGGTCTACAGAAGGCTTCTGCTACATCAAGATGTTAGCAACTAGACCAAACTTGGTTCTAAAACACATCATTAACCTAAGTGAAGAGGCTTTTCTCCAAGTAAGAAGCATATAGAATAATATTAATAACTTAAGACCTATTCAAAAACTACCACAAAAGAAATAAGATCAAAATTTGTTTAATGAAGATTGAATTCAATAAAGCCTTTCATTTAGTCAATTGAGAGTTTTTAAGTATCACTTTTGAGGAATTTGGGTTCTTCAAATAGCTTATAGTCTACTTACATCATAACAACCTTCTACAATATCTTGATTAATGAAGAAGTTACTCATATATTCATTGGGAGAAAGGCTTAAGATAAGGGTCCCTTTATCATATTACTTATTTCTTTATATATTAAAGTCATTAATAGATTTCTCACAAAAAAATTGAAGAAAGTAGAAAGTTCATCTATCATTATCAATTCAGGAAGCTAAAGCTCTTTAACTTATCCTTTGTTGATGATATATTATTGTTATTTAGAGATGTTATTAATTCTATCAAGTTGTCAATGAGTAGGTTAGATGTTTTTAGTGACATTTCAAGGATTAAAATCAATCCTGACAAGAGTAATAGTATTGTATCAGGAAGATACCCACTCCTTGTTAAAAAAGTCTCTCGTATTATAGGCTTCAAAATCCAAAATCCCTTTTAGGAACATAGGACAATTTCAAAAAGTGCACAAAGATAAACAAGAATTTGGTCTTGACACATTCTTTTGGATCATATAAATTATCATTACCAAAGGAGTCACAAATTTTGGCACATCAATAGCATAGAGATAGAACTTGTAGCATATCCCCTATAGACCTAACTCTTATGTTATCTTGTCTATACAAAGATTTGAGGGTATAATTCATTAATTTCTTTTAGTTATAATTGACTTATGTGTTGCCCTATTTATTCTAACCTTATATGGTTGTAACTTTGTTTTTCCTAGGTCTTAGTCCCTTTCAAAGGTCTTTGACTACTTTAATTCAATTTTCAAAAAATATAAAACGGTAATATCTTTATTAAGTTTAAGCAATAGACTCCTTTGATTAAAAATAAAATTGGAAAAAAGAATTAAATATACTAAAATTGATAATGGATAAGAATTTTATAGAGGATATTTTAATGAAATTTATAAAATTTCATATAGTTATACTCCGAAACATAATGGTGTTGTTGAGCATATATGAATAGAATATTATTCGAGTGAAGGCAATGCATTTTATTAAACTTTGATTTATCTAAAGATTTTTAGGCTAATACATTATCCATAATATGTTATTCAGTAAATTTCTCTCCTCACACATATCTTAAGTTTAAGACTATTAAGGAAGTATTAATAGGAATCAATTTACTTTTGAAACTTTGAATTTTCCAAACAAACTGATTATGCAAAAAAGGGAGAAAAGGATACAAGATGTCCTTAATATAATGGTTAAAGAAGTGGAAACACAAATGGAATCAAGCTAAATTGAAGAAAGAGCATAGGTCAGCTTGATTTAATCTAAGGTTGGAGAAGACTTAAATGTGAACACAACCTCTAATATGATCTTGTATAAGTCATTGTAACTTTTTTGACAACTTAGTGGTGAGAGACAGTCTCTCATATAGGCCTGGCCTGGCCCATGTCTATCTTCAAAAGTTATAAATAGATCCACAGTGTCCATTCATAGACATTGTATTTAGTTTGGAAATCTTTATTTTATGTTTTAGTATTGAATGGTTATTTCTTTACAATTGTAAACATTAAGTTGGATCTTTAATACAATTGGACAGTTTTCTCTTTGGTTCTTTACATAAATTTTTGAGCCTATCAAGTTATTTACTTTTGGTGTTCAAATTATCTTATAATTTTGATTTTAGCTCTTTATAATGATAGATCAAGATTCTTAATATATTTGGTCCATAATTATATATATCATTAGGTCAAGGTTCTATCTTAATCTGGTTTTAGTTTCTTTAGTACTTGACTATAATTCAAATATGTTGAGTTTCAAGGTTTCGTCCTTAAGGTTTGTATCAGTTTAATATCAAAACTTTGGTTGTAAAATTAGGTAATATTTATCTTATATTTGTTCTTGTTTCTTGTTCTTGTTCTTATTTATTGATTCTTTCTTTATTTTCTTTTTCTTATTCTTGCATCTATTGATTTATTATTTATTTCCTTCTGTAGTTTTCTCTGTATCTTCCTTTGTTTTCTATATCTTTTGGATTCTATAAATAAAGGAACAAAGAACATTCTAAAATAAAAGAAGAAAAAAGAATTAACTGATAATAATTAGGAAAAGAATTTTTTTGTTAAACTTTCTTAAGCTAATTTTTTCAAAAGTTTGATTTCATTCTAGTAGCGACTATAAATTTTGTTAAAAGTATTCCTAACTAGTTAAAATTTAAGATTATTTTCCAAGTAAAATTGTAATTCGAACCCACTGCAATTATCCGTAATCTTTTGAATTCTTTGTTTTATTTTTTTGTTTTTGACTTCTTACTTGTCCTTGACTCCATCAAGATTCAAGGTTGATTGAATAATGTAGGTTAATTCCTTAGTTTATTTTGGTTATTTTAATAAAGAATCCAAAGGGAAATGAGTAATAAAAGGAAATATTTTGTCAGCAACATCAATAGAGAAATTTTAGATTTAGAGTGAAACAATCTATAGTGAAACACTAATGAATCGAATGATGTTTAAATGAGAGAAACATGTGAAAGAGTGCTGTGAGGTTATTTCTAATATTCTTTGAAGGCTTAATAATGTTTCATTAGGAAAAAACTAAAAAGGGAGGAAGGATGGTACTTTTATACTACAAGCAATGCAACTATAACTTAATCACATGAATATGATGTTTGGCGACATTAGAGATTGGTTGGAGTAGCAAAATATTGTCCTTGCCAATTTTCATGATGGATAATCACCATTAATTCAAAAATTCAATTCGGAAACAAAGGTGAGTTCTCTAAGATGATTTTGATGATTTTCCAAAATGAGATTACTAACTACTAACCACTAAGAAATAATATATGTAGTTTTTACACTAAAATGATTAACAAGATAAAGATGATAGAAGGGAGTCTAAGTGAGACGGCAACCTTGAGAAAATCTAAGTGAAGGTTCCTTCTTTCCAAAGGAGGAATGACCCTAAGATTTAATTAGAGTGGGAAAAAGAATGATGAAGTCGATTTTGACCATCACTATTACGCCAAAGAGAAAAAGATAAAACTCATTGTTATTAAGTTTACTTATTATAGTATTATTAGGTAGAATCAGCTTGTAATAAATAGGTGAAGAAACTATGAAATACTTATTAACAATTGGGAGGAGATCTCTATCCAACCACCACATAGGGATTTTTTCCAAAAATTGCAACGTAACTTCTAAAGGTCGAAAATTATTAAATAATAAAGAGATAGAAATTGTCATGGTTTAACCAAAGGTAGAGAAGGATCAAAAATCCATCATGCTATATTTCTAAATGGTTTAAATCAAGTATCAGTTGATATAGTAGAATCGTAACATTAGAGACTAAAGATATAATTTATAAGATCTTAAGGTTCAAAAGACAACTACAAAAAAGGACAACTATTCATAACTAGCTCATCCTAATAGAAATTGAGTTAGAAAAAGGATGGCAGTACTACCCCAAAAGTTAAAGTCAAACCACCTAAAAAATATAGGGAAGGTGCCTAACAAAGTAGAAGGTAAATCTGAAACCCAAAGTCATACTTGTGGTATTAAATTATTTTGTTATTTAAGGACAATACACATATTTTCAAAATGTTATAAGGAAAAGGAAATTATTATGAGATATGATAGGGAGATTGAGATAAAAAGAGAGAGAGTTATAAGGATTCTATATCACTATTAAAGATTATGATAATGATGGTGTTGAGTATCCAGTATATGAGAAGAAGCTTCTGATTAGGCATGCTCTAAATGTTAAAGTTAAAGAAAATGATGTTAGTTAGAAATAAAAGGATATTTTTCATGTAATAGTCACATTAATAATAAGACATGTAGCATGATTATTAATGAAGGTTGTTAAAAAAATGTAACTAGCACTGCTTTGGTTAAAATGTTAAGCTTCACTACTATAAAACATCCTCGACTATATAAGCTTTAATGGCTAATGAATATGATGAAGTTATAAGACATAATATGTATCAATTTCCCTCTCAATTTGAAGATATTGTGACACGTTATTGAGTGATATAATGCCTATACATGTTGCTCATATTCTCTGAGTTAGACTTAAGAGCTTGATATAAGTTATATAAAAGAATAATCTAAAAATAGTTATTCTTTTGCCATAAACAATAAAATCATTATTGACACTAAATAAGTATCTAAGGATCGACTTAAGCTAAGAGAAGATAGTGAAAAAAAAAGAGAGAGTAATCTAAAAAATCAAGATGAGAAATTAAAAAATGGGAAGAAGGAAAAAAATTTAAGGAAAAGAAAAAGAGAGTGTTAAGAGAAAATCAAATAAATGAGTGAGGTTTTATGCTAGAAAGAGTTAGATCAAAAGAGCTTTTTATTCTAACTAGCCTATAACTTTCCTAATGTACAAAAATGCTTTGATACTAACAATCTTGATGTTTTCTTGCCTAGTATTTTTGTTTCTTTATTATAGATTTCTAAGATATAGTCCTCAAAATTTTCCCTTGCAACTTACCACTAATTAGGGGAATATAACATCAAATTGAATGTGTACCTGGTGCTACCATTCCTAATTAACCAATCTATATAGAAGTAATATGGAGTAGACTAAAGAAATCTAAAGTAAGTTGAGGAGTTTTTGTTAAAAGGGTATGTTAGAGAGAGTGTGAGTCCATGTGCTATTTCAGTTTTATTTGTTCCTAAGAATGATAGGTCACAAATGTTTATTGACTATTAAATTTTTAATAAAATGATAATAAAATATTAACATCTCATGGTTCATTAGATATCTTAAAATTAAAATTAACAAAGAAGAATAGCCTTCAAAGTGAAATATGATTTATACGAAGTTATTAATGGCTTTTAGATTATATAAGATACCTAGTACGCCTATTGATATATTGAATATCATAATAATGGTCAAAATGAAATCACTTTTTGTTTTGCTATTCTATCCAAGACTCTCTCAGTCATAAGTCTAAGTTAAGTGGAATTTCTGAATTCCTTTTCAGTTGTATCTGTTGCAAATTCAAATTTGAGTATAAAATTATCTTTATTCCGCCGTTCATACCTATTTTATACATTCCATATCCACATATGGAGTTAGATACAATTTTATGTGATTCTGTAACCTGTAAACAGAATATAAAAAAATTCCATCATTGTTAGATCAATCCATATAATTGTATGAAGAACGATCCAATAATGTGAATAAATGGGAAATTCAAAATAATGGGGGATGGAAATGCGGGAATGTCTACAATACCTGGATTTAATCAGATACAATTTGAAGGATTTTGTAGGTTCATTGATCGGGGTTTAACAGAAGAGCTTTATAAGTTTCCAAAAATTGAAGATACAGATCAAGAAATTGAATTTCAATTATTTGTGGAAACATATCAATTAGTAGAACCGTTGATAAAAGAAAGGGATGCTGTATATGAATCGCGTACCTATTCTTCTGAATTATATGTATCCGCGGGATTAATTTGGAAAACCAGTAGGGATATGCAAGAACAAACCATTTTTATTGGAAACATTCCTCTAATGAATTCCCTGGGAACTTCTATAGTAAACGGAATATACAGAATTGTGATCAATCAAATTTTGCAAAGTCCCGGGATCTATTACCGGTCAGAATTGGACCATAACGGAATTTCGGTCTATACCGGCACAATAATATCAGATTGGGGGGGAAGAGTAGAATTAGAAATTGATAGAAAAGCAAGGATATGGGCTCGTGTGAGTAGGAAACAGAAAATATCTATTTTAGTTCTATCATCAGCTATGGGTTCGAATCTAAGAGAAATTCTAGAGAATGTGTGCTACCCTGAAATTTTCTTGTTTTTCCTGAATGATAAGGAGAAAAAAAAAATGGAGTCAAAAGAGAATTCCATTTTGGAGTTTTATCAACAATTTACTTGTGTAGGTGGAGATCCAGTATTTTCTGAATCCTTATGTAAGGAATTACAAAATAAATTCTTTCAACAAAAATGTGAATTAGGAAAGATTGGTCGACTAAATATGAACCGGAGACTAAATCTTGATATACCTCATACCAATACTTTTTTGTTACCACGAGATATATTGGCAACTGCGGAGCAGTTGATTGGAATGAAATTTGGAATGGGTACACTTGACGATATGAATCATTTAAAAAATAAACGTATTCGTTCTGTAGCGGAGCTATTACAAGATCAATTTGGGCTGGCTCTGATTCGTTTAGAAAATGTGGTTAGAGGAACTATATGTGGAGCAATTAGGCATAAATTGATACCGACCCCTCAAAATTTGGTAACTTCAACTCCCTTAACAACCACTTATGAATCTTTTTTCGGATTACACCCATTATCTCAAGTTTTAGATCGCACGAATCCATTGACACAAATAGTTCATGGGAGAAAATCAAGTTATTTGGGACCTGGAGGAGTGACAGGGCGAACTGCTAATTTTCGGATACGAGATATCCATCCTAGTCACTATGGACGCATTTGCCCAATTGACACGTCTGAGGGAATCAATGTTGGACTTATTGGATCCTTAGCAATTCATGCCAAGCTTGGTCATTGGGGGGCTTTAGAAAGCCCATTTTATGAAATATCTGAGGAATTAAAAAAAGTACGGCTGCTTTATTTATCACCAAATAGAGATGAATACTATATGGTAGCAGCGGGAAATTCTTTGGCGCTTAATCGGGGTATTCAGGAGGAACAAGTTGTTCAAACTCGATACCGTCAAGAATTCCTTACTATTGCATGGGAACAGGTTCATCTTCGAAGTATTTTTCCCTTCCAATATTTTTCTATTGGAGCTTCCCTCATTCCTTTTATCGAGCATAATGATGCGAATCGGGCTTTAATGAGTTCTAATATGCAACGCCAAGCGGTTCCGCTTTCTCGATCCGAGAAGTGCATTGTTGGAACTGGATTGGAAAGCCAAGTGG
>JAOSBP010000008.1:23397194-23415199 GCA_027563825.1 Erythroxylum mucronatum
TAATTTTTGCATTTGTCATAACTGACGGTACCCAGTTTTGATGAGTGTTGCTTTGTTTCACTAGCTTTGATGGCTTTCATGCTACTTACCCTCAATATACCTCACCTTACCTTTTCCCACATTACAACCTTGAAAAGTCCTTTGATTCACAAAAAAAGATGCTACTTAGGAGGCAACCCAAAGGAAGTTTGGTCCTTTTCCTTTACATTTTTGCGTTTGTTACTTCTATTAAATGCTCCATTTCTTACGTATAATGTTGCATTAGGAACATTGTAATTTTTAAGTGTGGGGGTAGAGATTATCATGTGTGCTTTTAGGATGTTTTTTCTTATATATATGTGTGTTTTTAAGTTTGCTTGTTTCTTATATGCTTTTAAGTATAAGAAACAAAAAGAAAGATTCAATTCAAACAAATAAACAATTTCTCTTTTTCTATTGCTTCTAGGACTATATAGTCATAATTAGAGAGTAGAAGTAACTAGAAAAATTAATGCAACTTGTGTATGCATTTTTACTCTTGTAATTGGTCAATGTACATTATCTTTAGAAGAGTGGTGACTAGTGGGTAGTTATAAGCCTAGATTTTGAGTCTTTTTAGACTGACACTTCTATAACAATCTCATTGTCTTTTGTTCATATGTGACCTTCATAACATGTAAATCCTGACTTTGCTTTGATTTTATATGTCAGGCCACATTTTTATCACATGCATTAATAAGAAAATGATATAGGCCTTTTTTGTGTTACAAGCTACATTGGTCAAATAACCTACCTGTCGATATGATTTTCCTTTTGATAATCACCCTTAAGCTTTATTTGCCTTTTCTTTTTGTGCTAACCATATTACATGCCTTAAACCTAACCAAATGTGTTATCCAATCCTTAAAGTTAGTAGACCATTATAATTATTGATGTTTGTGGATGCACAAAAGTATAGGTGTGGGGGTGTGCACATGTGTGGGTTGGTTATAATTGTTGAAATGTCATTTTATCTCTTATCAATAAATTCCAAATGTTGTAGCTTTTTTCAATTTTTATATAAAAAAGAAGGAAAAGAAAAGAAAAGAAAAAATGGATTTAAATAAAATTATCAATGAGGAAATGCATTTGTTTTGCAAAGTTATTAATGATTAGTTTTTCCTCTTAAAGTTGTATAGAATGGGTGATTTGAGTATAATGCAAATGAAGGAGATGTTACTTTGAAGGGTCATTCCTTATGGTTATAATGTATTGTTTACAATTAATTTTTATAAGTGATTCCTTCTAATTCCTTATGCTTCATATGGTTTGTGTATAAAGGATTGAATATAGGTTGTGAAACATAGTTTTTGTATTCATCATAGCCGATAATACTCGGTATTGAGTGAATGTTAGTCTTTACACTTGATGTTACATTGAGTGTTTTTCTTGCTTCACTAGCTTTGATGGCTTTTATGTTACATTATCCGAATACATCTCATCTTAACCTTTGCCCACATTGCAACCTTAAAAATCCTTTGATTATTATTATGTATATAAATCTTAGTGGTGGAGATATGAAATGATATGCAAAATCATGGAATGTCTTGATCATGAATGGTGTTTAAGTGTACCTATATATCTATTTTTTAAACACATTTTATCAAAGCCTACCCTTATGTTACTCAGTTTCTAAAGGGAATCATTATTTAATGATCATGAGTAAAAGCATTTAATGTTTAGTTTTTTCCATGGTTTTGAAAATGATTCCTCTTTTCGTATGGCTATTTATTCTTGGGACATATGGAAAATGTGGAAGTGTTTTGATTTGTGACTTTGATTTTATTGTTTTGTCCGAGGACGATCAAAAGCTAAGTATGGGGGAACTTGATGTGTGCTTGATTGTTTATACATTTACTTCATAACACTTAGTGATTATAGTTATGAAATTCATAAGATACTCATTTTGGTTCATAATTGGTTTAGGTACAAGTTGGAAGCATAAGAGTAAAAATGAGTTAAAAGTACATTCCTTAAGCCATCCTCTTGATGTTGAAACTCATTTGTCTTTGTGAAACAAGAATGAGATGGATTAGGTTGAAGATGGGATAACAAAATGCAAGAAAATGAAGAATTCGGCATGACTTGAAAGATACACAGTCGTGTATCCATTTACAAGGTCGTGTATAATTTTGAATGTGGCTTTTTTAGTTGAATGGTTGTGCATGCAACTGTGCATCTTCTAAAAAACCTAATTTTTGCTATAGATAAACATTTGAACGACCAAACATAACATGAATAGTTTTTGGAATATGAAAGGAGGTAGAACACATACTTGTTTGAGATATATGGAGGGCTAATTTTCCCTCTTCCAGTTCGTAGGGGAAATTGAATCCAAAGAACACATTTGGGCATCTCTTTATTATGTATTGTTAATTCCCTCTCTCTCTAGAAATTGTTTGTATTATTCTTAGCTTAATGTTTTGGGTATTCATAAATGAATGATTATTATTCTCATTCTCAATAGATTGTTTACGTATAAACTCATTGCCAGAATATGGAATACAATACTTAATAGTTATATTTTCAATTCATTTATGGTAAACTAATGGTGATGAATCATTAGGGATAACACAACATAGGTTAAATGACCCAAGCTTATGTGGTTGTTGCCTAGATTAATCTATTTTCCTAGTTTATAATGTGACTATCCTACTAAATTTAAAGAGCTTATTCTAGGATGTTTGATAGTTAGATTTAATTAAAAAGCTTATGATAATTAAACATGACTAAAGGGATAGCCGAGGTTAATAAGAATAAAGTTATCATTTTGGCCAATCCAAGTTTCAATGGAGCCCCTTAAAAGTTTAACCGAAGAAGAGCTAAAAGAGCTAGAGCCAATTGAATTTTTAAAAAATGTCATAGCTTCATTTAAGAGATCATCTTGGCTAGAAATCAAAGCATCGTTTTGAGAGACAATAGAACAATATTGTTGACATTCTTCTTTCCAAAACTGAACTAAAGAAGAATTTAGTACATTTATCTATGCCCTTTAACCAATTATTGCTAGACCTTTGTTTCAAAAGGGAAGTATGTTCCTCAACCTTAGTTAAGTAGCATCTTAAAGCAATCTTCTCTTATTTTAGTAAGTCCACACTTACTGGATTATCGGAGAGGTTTTGTTACATCCTTAAAGGCTTAGCTTTATGTATAGATAAAATAGATTTGGATCCCCTTTTTTCATTTATAGATTTCTGCTCTTTCTTGATAGTCTTTAGCTTTTGAACTTAAATGAATTTTTTAGAGCCATTTCATCAATTACCAAACCTCTATCAACTACCTCCTAAAATCCATCATCAAAAGTAAGGTGATTATTAAATCTAAATGTAGATCTTTTACATAACTTCTGAAATAGATTTCCAATACAAATTGAGGAATGATCCGAGAAGAGTGGATCCATAAATGTTGCTTTAGGTTATAGGAACATAGAGAGTCATACAAGATTCACTAAGGTTTTGTCCAATTTTTTAAATTGAGAATCTTCCCTCATCTTTTTTGCTCCTAGTGAATCAATGTCCTTCATATCTTAGATCTTCAAGATCTAAGTCTTCCACATACTCCATGAATTTAGATGTATAATTCCTTAGGCTGAAATTTCCTTTATCTTTAGATCTATAGAGAATTGTATTGAAATCATCACATACTAGTCATGGGGAGTTATCAACTTGATTTTGTTTCAAACCTTCCCATAATATCTTCCTCTAAAAATTAAAGTTAAATTTATACACAATAGAGATGTAGCATTCACTCAGCTCGTTGAAGAATTGAATCAAAACATGTATAGCTTGATTAGAAAACCATAACTCTTTCATATGAATATAATTAGAGTTATAGGCCAAAACTATTATCCCATAATAATGAAGTTGATGATTTAAAATAACCTTCCAATTTATACCTAGAATCCTTAGCTTAATCAAATTTTCAAATCTAATCTTTATCTCTAATAGACTTAAGAGCTATGGATGTTCCAAAGTGAAAAAATCCTTTAAAGCTTAAAGCTTTTTAGGGTAATTCAATCCACGAACATTCTATATTATAAAAGTCATTTAAGAATGGTTTTACCTGTGGAACTCTTATGTCTATTTCTTATCCCTAATTTCCTATTCTTGGAACTTTGATATCCGTCTTCATTGGCTTCCATAGAGGCATTTTCCATTAGGACTAATACTGCTACATGTTGTGAATAGCCTAATAGCTTGCCATGTATTGTATCACCTTCATTTCCCATCTGCTTAATTATATTAATCCCATTTTTTTCTTCCAAGCACAATATCACCTTCTTCTCTATTTTTCTCATCTAGATTATTTATAATGTCATTCAACACACCCATATCATTAGGAGAGTTTGGAGCCTTATCCGAAGCCAAGTTAATAACATTTGCATTCACAACTTCCTGATCTTCCAATTAAGTCACATCTTCAATAAGATGGTCGCTTTATACCTAATTTTGTATATTTTACTCCTTCATTTGCTCCACTTCCATATCATATACCTCTATCAGCATTAGCTTGAAATAATCTCCCATTTGAAGGTTTTCCATACAGATTTCCATTTCTTTCGATGCATCTTGAGAATAAGCTTCCAACTATAAGTAACTAAAATGGTACCCTTGTAGAGAGAGTTGTTTTAGCCTATTCCCATAATATGAATATAATCGGGAAGCTCCTTTGTCATCTCTATTGTTGGCCCCCAAAATTTTTTGTTGTTGAATTAAACATGATTTAAATGAATTAGGAGGTTTCATGAATTAATTTTTGGAGCTAATTATTTACGTCAAGGTTAGTAGGATTTGTATAACATAGATTAAGTGAATTGAAGTATTAATGTTATAAGAATGAATGAAGGGCATTTTTGGTCAGTCACTTAAGCATATAAGGTTATAAGGCTTAAATGAAGGGAAAAATGGACTTTTTATAATATTAAAGGGTATAAAAAGAAGGAGAAAGGGTTGTTTTGTGGGAAATTGAAGAAGAGATCATGGATGAAGGGAGAAGAAGAAGAGAAAAAGAGGAAAGCTAGGGTTTGTGAAGGCCTTAAAGATTTTGAAGCTTCAACAAGTAAGTATAAGCATTAACCTCTTTTGATTTGATGAATGGAACTTAAGTGAAGTGAATATGTGTAGTAAGTTGTTGATGAATGGTGTATGAAAATGGTTTAATCTTTTAGAGTTAATGATCAAGGATAGATTATGATGTTTTTGTCAATGATTTTGGGTTAGAATGAGCTTAGAAATGAAGTAAGAATGATGTTTTAGGGTTATAATTGAAAGATGGGAAGTGTATAGTTAAAAATGCCAAGAAAATAAGTTTTCGGAGGTTTCTGGGGTCGCACGTCGCGACTTGCAGTTGCCCACGTCGCGACATGCTCCAGCTTTCACGTCGCGACGTGCTCCAGCTTCTCGTCGCGGCGAGAGCCCATTTCCCAGCACTGACATGCTTCAGTATTTTGGGCATAACTTTTGCTGTAGGTGTCCAAATAAGGTGATTTTTGATTCGCTGTAAACTAGAGACATAGGGCTACAAGTTTTATGAAGAGATGAAGTTCCAATTAAGTTTTTAAGAATCTCAATTTTTGGATGGAAGTTGAGCATAGAATGTTGTTTCAGTATAAGAATAGTCTGAAAATGTTTTGGGCATAACTTTTAGAGTACTAAACCAAATTGGATGATTTTGGAGTCATTAGAAACTTAAGACAATGGGGAACATTGTTCTAGAAGAAAGTATTATCAAATTTCTTCATTTACTTGATCATAAATTGGAATTCCTATTGAATGGACTTTTGGCTATTCATGTTTATAATAGAATGAATAAGCCATAAATGTTTTCCTTTAAAGCAAGAGAACAAAATGATTTCAAATTGCTTCATAATTGTTGCATTATTGCTTTAAATGATTTGAGAAATTGCCATATGCTTGATATGTGAACTTGGTTGATGAAATGTGAGATATTTCATGTTCATAAACAATTGAGTTTTTGAAATATGCCTTTGTGGCCAAATGTCAAGAAAAATCATGTTTTCGAAATGTACCATTTAGGCAATCTGATTTCAAGTCATGAAATACATGTTATGTGGGTTTGTGGTGGTCCCCTAAGTTAAGTCACGTGCACGTTGACCTGCCCGCTAGTGGATGGAGCTCCTTCATTGTCAGACCCCGAACCTTTCTGTGAGCTAGGACTATTAAATGAGGAACTATTGGCAATTAGCTGTGTGTAAATAAGAAAAGAAATTATGAGATTGAAATGAAATGAAAAGAGATTGATTTAATCAAAGTTAGTTGGGAAATTTTCTGAACATGGTTCAGTATTTTGAGAAATTCTTGATCTGTGGAGATCCGATTGAATTGATTCTTGAGGAAAAATAAAATAGAAACATGGGGCTACAAGTCTTATGAAGGAACTGAATTTCAATTTAGCCCCTAAGATGTTCAATTTCTGAATTGAAGTCGGGTTTAGTGTGCAGTATTGGATTAGAAAAAAATTGATGGCTAATGAGGGTTTAATGCAATAACCCTTCAGGGTAATAGACACGCGTTCATATTTTAGCAAGAGAGTTGGGTTCACAGCTACGCAAGACCATTAAATGGGATTGCGATAGCACGTTCTGTTCACGGCTACATAGGACCCTTAGGGGAAATGTGTAGTACGTTCTATTTTGGACCCACCCAAACCATTCTGATATGCCTATGTGCTCATGATATGTTTGACATGATTGATGCATACATGATTTGTGCTATTGTGAATTATTTGACAAATTGAGATTTTCATGAAATAAGTGTTTTATGATTTTTAAATGTGAAATTACTATGGTTTCGAAAATGTACCATGGCAATAAGTTTCGAAAAGGGTTTTTGCTTATTTCTCGATTATAAACTTGTTACCCACGAGCTTTCAAGCTCACCCCCCTTTTCCTCACCATCTTCAGGAAATAAGTAAGAGGGCAAGTGATTAAGAGCATAAAGGCATTTGGCAACTATAAGATAGTTAGCTTTTGTACTAAGTTAGCTTGATTTTTGAGTAGCTTTAGTAGCGTATCGAACATGAGCATCCATGTGTAATTTTGTATTAAGCGTATGATGTCATGTTTATAAGTGATTAAAGCTTTGTAAAACTCCTTCTTTTTAAGGTTATTGAATGTGAATTGTTGTTATTTATATAAGTGAGATGTGTTATGGAAACGAAACATAGAAATGGTATGATACTTTAAGCTTCATGATTTCTTTGGATTGTGCTCACGTTTGTATGAAGAGTAATAATATGCATACGTTTTATGGCACAAGAGGTTGGGCTCCGAAAACGGGGTCCAACATGTTAGTTATCAGAGCAAGAAGAGATTACAAGGAACCACACTCAAGTATGATGATATTTTGTTAAAAGTTGGATTCCGGAAACGGGATCCAACAGATCTTAAATTTTGAAATTGAAATTAATACTAAAATCGAATTAGATTCGATTATGAAATCTGAAAAGTTTGAATGAATGTCTTAGAATACATAAACTATGTGAAATTTGAATCATATACATTTCTGGGTCACTTATCTGACGAGTTAGTAATCCATACTGGTTGTTTTCACCAAACGAAAACTCGTCAATATTTGTTTGTTAAGTAAAAACTCATCAATATTGTTGTCAACAACAAGAGAAGTTGTGGGTTTTGGAAACCCACATCCAGCAATTGCCAAGAAAACATACGGTATTTGTATTTGTTTGTTGACAGTGAATAGGTTGTAATCCACTAATTGCTTGATTTTTCTGGTTATTGGTTTGTGTTGTGTGATTGTTAGAGAATATGACATTTTCCAGGAGTAATGAGGCGACATGTGATAAGAGCAAGCATGAGTGGAGTCGACAGTTGGCAACAACTAAACATTGCTAGCAGGCGATAACTACAATTGTAGGAAGTGACTATAACTGCATCTGGCAGTTGTGAATATGCAATCAGAGGGGCTGCTCTTTGATAGTTGGCAGTGACCTGAAGCAACTAACACTAATGGATGGAAGTGTTAGTTTATGCCTTTGCAGCCAATCAATTGGATACAAATTAATGTATGACAATATTTTAATTAATAAAAAGGCTTTATTTATCTTTATGTATTAGGTTAATTAATATTTTATTTGTTAATACTAAAAGTAAAATCCTTAAAATAATTACTGTGTAATTGAAATTATTATGAGATTCAATTTACACTTATGTATTATTCTTAAATGTTCCTAGTTGTAGTTTCATCAAAACGGGATATTGTTGAAACGGTAAAATTAGCACACATTATGTTTCTTTCTTATAAAGAAAGTAATTCATCGCATAAATTCAAGTATGGAGATACTTAAACTAATGTGTGAGTGATTATTAGAGAATAAGTCACTAAATTGACCCAATTATGAGAATTCTGAATGGAATATTACTTATGTATCTGTGGATTATCTCATAATGATAGTTGTATAATCATCTTAGGATAATTCAGGTGGTAGTAATTTGATACAGTATGAACCATATAGAGATAGTTGAGTAAGTCAAAATAGGATTCGTCACTCTAAAGTAATTAGAGAGAAAATTCTATTGTTCTTTATTAGTAATGATTTATGAAATTCTCTGGCCAGAGTAAATTGATATTTGAAAAGGAGTTTTCAAATTTCAATTATAAATCAATCACTAATTAGCAAGAACGAATATAATTGGACCAAAAGAGTATACACTATATCCATACTCCGTCTAATTAGAATATTGAATGACAAAAGGATTAAATTATGCATCATAACCATACATGGACAGGTTAAGTCATTCACTTCAACATTCCTGATATTTGGGTAGTCATGACATGTTGCTAGACGTCAATCATGATTTATGATTATGAATTTTTAATTAGAGAATTAAAGATAAATTAAAAGAATTTTTAATTTATCTAATTCTAATTGTGAATTAGAATTGTAATTTACAATCACTACCAATTTATTAGGAACCTAATGGGTCACACATTAAAGAGAAATTTATGAAAGAAAAATCAATTTAATTAAGTTAGACTTAATTATAGAGTTTGAGAAACTTTGGGGATTAAATATGAGATATTTGATTTTATTAAAATTAAATTAATAGAATTTGATTTTGATTTTAATTATAATTAAAGACCCTAATGATTTTTCTGTTTAAGTAAAGGAATAACATTTTAGAAGCTAGCACTTTGTCTTCTTTCTCTCATAATAGTACTGAGAATTGCTCTGTGGATACCATAAGAAATTGGACAATTGAACAACTCGTGATTGACAAATAGGAAACAATTTCAAAGGTTTTTCAATTGGAACGCAAAAGATATGATTTCTTATCGAATTCATGTTTTATTCAATTTAATTCAATTGTCAGGGTCCACTGGTAATCTATAAAAGAGTTTGTTTTTTCACCGCGCCTGTGGTTCGATCACTGTTGGATTTCAACAGTAGTATCAGAACCTCCGTTTAATTTCTTAACTTAGATTAGGTGCTTGATTTTTGTTGATTTTGATAAAAATTAATGTGTTATGCTTCTGGTTTGTCTTTCTCCAAAGCTATTCTTTTGTTTGTTTCTAAAATGTGTTTATGCATGTTATATAATGTTTCTGATAACTTTATTTGCATGTGTGTATCTAGAAATTGTGTCCTTGCTCTTGCATTTTGAGTTCTAAAAATGTATGCGCTTGCATTTACTGTCTATGTAGTTCAAGCTATAAATTACATCAAATGCCCACATATTCATTCGGAAACTTATTTTCCAATTCTGAAAATTGGTTTATGTAGTTATTTATATATGTTGAAGTTGTAACCATGACTTAGCTTTTAAAAGCCTAGATTTTTCAATTCTGAAAATTGGGTTTCATATGCATATGTATTGTACTATTGTGTATTTTTAACTTGGAAATTAGTGGCTTTCTCTTTGAGCTTTGCATTTTCTGAACAAGGTTGCATTTTAACTTCTGGAATGCTATGCATATTTGGTGAACAGATGGGCGATAGTGGGTCGCTCATTAGCCATCACTCGACACAACTAGATGGTGTTGCTCAATGCCACAGCCGACGCCATAGAGGGTGTCATTAATAGTGAGAGAGTCGACGATTGTAGACTAAGCAAGGTGATTTGCGTGAGTGACGTGGAGCATTACCCAAAGAGTCGAAAGTGTTATACATAGTGAGTTGTGAACGTTACCCAACAGTTAGGTAAATGTGGACACACAAGGGAGTGTGGGTGTCAATTCTCTGAAACGTTGGAAGTAGAAAATGGGGACGGTTTTTAGAGAAGGCGATGAGCATGTGTGTGATTCACACGCCCACCATCTGTAAGCATTGTTGCTTGTAAACGTGGCTGGCGCTTGCATTGCACACGCCAGATGGCCTTCCTCCCTTGTTTTATACTTCCTCCGATTCATAATAAGTATCGTTTAGAGGAATGCACACTTATTAAGAAAGTTAATGAAATGTCTGATATACCCTTATTAATTACATGTTAAAGTGCCTTGAAAATATAATCTGTGTAATCTGTGTAATTAAGATGTGAGAGAAATTAAAGGTTAATTTTGGAAGTAAAATTATAAACATGCATACAAAGTTAAGAATGACACTTATTTTGAATAATTAAAATGTATCTAAAACGATACTTATTATGAATCAGATGGAGTATATTTTTAATGTTTTAAAAACCTTAAATTTCATTTTAATTTATTTAATGAAGATTATACTCCTAACAGAATTGAAAAGTGTTTTTCTAAATTTTGAAAATTGTTTTCAAAGGGAATTTTTGATTAGGAAAAGTTTTAGAATTTTATTTAATTTTTCAAGAGTTGAATTATTAAATTAAATTTGTCATCAAATCAACAATTAAAATCAAGCAAAATTTTTAAATAATTTCTTTCATAATTAGATTATGTTTGAAATTATATATACAATGAGATTATATTATTTTGATGAGACTAGAAATTTTTGAAATTTTAAATCCCTCATTTAAATATTGAGTACACATTAGAAATGTGACAGTTGCCTTCCATTATTTAAGAATAAAACTAGAATTCAGCTTAATGCTTGGCTTGTTGAGTAAACTTAAAGTTATCTTAACCTAGAAATGTTTTATTTTAAATTAATGGGTCCTACTTAACTAAATTTATATGATTTGAATGAGTAAACTCATGATCGTATGGATTTAGAGGCAGGGTTAGGAATAATATGCATGATATATTTTGGCAAAAAGTTGTCATCTAACAATTCTAAGAGTCACATAAGATGTGATTGAAAAGTAGTTTTCTACCTAATTTAAATTTAGTTGATTTGTTTAGCAAACTCAAGATCAATTAATTTTAATAGGATCCTAGCCTATTAGGAAATTATTTGATAATTTCTCAATTTAATAGTAATGGATATTAATTTTTTTAAAGTAGTGGGAGTAATCAAATAATTTTAAAGTCCTTATTTTATTTGATTTTGGATATCAACTAATATTTTCTCCTTTTATGTTTTTCAGTTATTGAATCTAAAGATGAGTACCAACCTAAAATTGAGGAGCATTATGGATGTGAACAAGCTGACTAGACCAAAGTTTTCAAACTAGTTACGAAACTTAAGAATAGTTTCTTGGCAACAAAAGAAGTTATATGTTCTTGATACTCCGGCTCCATCAAAACCTTATTCAGATTCAACTGATGAAGATTGGGAGAAATATCAACATTATGTTGATAATGTTGAATAAGCTACATATGTGATGTTAGCTAGCATATCTCCTAAACTTTAGAGGTAGCATGAGAAGATGGATGCACCTACTATGATACTACATCTCAAGGAGTTATTTGGAGCACAAAGTAAGGTGGAGAGATATCAAATCTTCAAGGCACTATTTTAATACAAGATGACAAAAGAATCTTCAATCAACCTGCATATGCTGAAGATGATAGGGTATATTGAAAAATTGGCCCAATTAGGTTTTCTCATGGATCACGAGTTAAGTGTTGATCTGGTGCTGCAATCTCTAAGTTTGAGCTTTTGACAATTTGTCATGAACTTCAACATAAACCAGAAAGACATGACATTACCTGAACTGTTGAACATCCTTAAGACTACAGAAGGGTGCCTTAAGAAGGAACCAAGTTCTGTACTTATTGTCGGTTCTTTTAAGAGCACTAAAAAGGGTTATAAGAAGAATAAGTACAAGAAATAGAAGGCTTCTACTAATGCAGTAATGGTCAATTGAGGTGTCAAGAAAAAGAGTAATGACAAGGGCATATGTTTTCAATGCGAAATCAACGGACATTAGAAAAGGAACTATATGGAGATAGTTGAGTAAGTCAATTGAATACAGTATGAACCATATGGAGATAGTCAATTTGTCTTAGGATAATTTCGTCGGTAGTAATTAGATACAATATGAACCATATAGAGACAGTCAGTAAGTCAATATAGGATTCGTCACTCTAAAATAATTAGAGAGAAAATTCTACTATTCTTGATTAGTAATGATTTACAAAATTCTTTGGCCAGAGAGAATTGATATTCAAAAATGCATTTTCAAATTTCAATTATAAATCAATCTCTAATTAGCAAGAATGAACATAATTGGACCAAAGGAGTAGACACTATATCCACACTTCATTCAATTAGAATATTGAAAGACAAAAGGATTAAATTATACACTATAACCATGCATGGACATTTTAAGCCAATCACTTTGACATTCCTGATATTTGTTGCTAGACGTCAATCATGATTTAAGATGATGAATTGTTTAATTTGACTGATTGGTTATTGGATTAATGTAACTTCAAGTTAGAATAAGGATTCTTCGGCAACAAGTTATTTTACCCTTAAGTCACAATAGAATTGTTTGGAAACTAGGATAGTACATCCCAAGGTTAGAACAAAGCTTGTTTGGATATAAGAATATATTTATTCTAATTTTTAAATAAGGTTTTAAAGTAATTCAATCCTTGATTTAAAATAGAGTATTTCATGACATATTCCAAACATAATTTTAAAATTGTTTACAAATTAAAACTCAATTCCAAAATTAAAGTACTTATTAATCTTTATATGATTAAGACTAATAATTATATTGGTTCCTAATTTAATTTTAGAAAAGTAGTTTCTAAAATTATAACTGCTTAATTGCAATTATATTAAAATAAATAAATTAGACTCTTTAGAATTAAGAAAAGTATTTTCTCAAGTAAATAAGAAATATTTTTCATTAAATTTATTTATTTCAGATTTTTAATTATATTTATTTATTTCAACTTGAATGAGATAATTAAAGTCATGATTTTATTTATCTAGATAATTGTTGTTATATTGATTTAAAAATTATTTCCTTATTATAGATAATAATTTTCTTAATTTATTAGAAAAGTTATTTTCTTGATTAAAATTTGAAAAGATTTTACATTAATTAATTAAGAAAATGAGAATTTTAATAGTTTTTGAAAAATAGTTTCTAATTTATTAAAGAAAGATTTTCTAATTAATTAAGAAACTAATTTCTAAATAAATAGTATAAAGGACTTTCTTAATTAAATTTAAAAGTGCTTTATTTAATTTTGGAAATAGTTTCCTTTTAATATTAGAAAATAATTTTCTAATTAAGGAAATTCTACTGAGATTAGAAACAAATTTTTAATTGGATTAGAATATCTTACTTGTTAAATTTTGAAAAGGAGTTTTTATAAATTATAATAAGTAAGAGGTTTAATTTATTGAAAATTATTTTCAATTAAATTTTGTTTAAAGAGTCAAAAAAGTGGAAATAGTTTTCAATTGGATTTGAAAATTATCTTTAAATCAAATTATGTTTCTATTTGGAGTAGAAATTTAATTTATTTAGGAATCAATGAGTTTAACCTAATTTAATTTTTTCAAAGAGTTGGAAATATTGCTTTAGATTATAAAGATCAATAACTAGAATCAATCGGATCATGATATTTTATGCATATGATTTGATTATGAGTGTATAAGTTGCAAATATATATATATATATATATATATATTGGATGTATGTTAAATTGTATGTTTCATATGTATGCAAATTTGTATTTGATGAGACTAATTAAAATTAAATCCCTCATTAAAAAATTAAGCACTTGTTGAGAATGCGATTATCGCCTTTTATTGTTATAAAAATAAACTAGAGTTCTATTTATTATTAGGCTTGTTGACCAAACTCAAGGTTGGTTTAACCCGAACATATTTAGTCTTATAACAGTGATTCCTACTTTACTAAATTTATGTGATTTGGATTAGCAAACCCATAATCACTTGAATTTAGAGGTAGGTTAGGAAAACATATAAGATATGTTTTGGCAAGAGTTTTCATCTAAAAGATCTAAGAGTCATATGAGATGTGATTTATAAAGTTATTACCTGCCTAGTTTAAGCTTAGTTGGTTTGTTGAGCAAACTCAAGATCATCTAAATTTGAATGGGATCCTAGCCCACTAGAAAGATTATAGTACTAAATTTGAATGGGATCCTAGCCTATTAGATAAATTAGAGCAATCTTTCTAGTAATGAGGGCTATTATTTGAATAAAATAATGGAAGTAATCAAATACATAATTAAAGTCCTTATCTTACATGGTAGTCATGATATATAATAAATTACTTATTTTTCTTATATATATGTTTTGTTATGAGTAGAATTTACCTTCTTTATTATAGTTGATACTAAATTAGTGAACTAAATATCTTGAACATAGGTTATGTAAGAGAAGAGTTCTCAAAGTTGGATAGAAAATTTATATGTCCATTATGCAATTTTGCTATAATCTCTATTAAGGATTCAGTGAAAGTTTTAGAGATAAGTAAAAATCATATTGTTAACAAAATGTAATGACATTTTGAGTTGACAGATAACTCATAAATTTCAATAACTTCACACAAGATGTTTGTTAACATCGAGATAGCAAAATGCAAGAGTTTGCATTGAGTAGAGATGAAAGTATAGTACCTTGATGAAATTATTTCACTCAATTTGGCCTCCTAAAAGCATAATTGTGAAGTGCAACTAAACGCAATTGCTATAGTAAGATACTAGTTGTCATTAAAAGAAAATTGAGTTTTCTTGCTTGTACATGATATGATAAAGATTATATGTATTTCTAATCATACTTACGAGTATTTGATATTGAATTTGGATTAGACATGATTAAAATACTCAAGGCATGATCAGAATTACATTGTTGGGTAAAAGTAGTTGATCCAAGTTTATATAAATAGTTTGTATATGTTGGATCAAAAGAGACCTATGCTTAACATAAGTGGTAAGAATACAAAGTTAGATAATTGAGACTATCCTTTTTTGTCACATTGGTTAAATCAATATAATGAGAGTCACAAAGTTACATACTATGGCATAAATACCCTTTAAATTATAAATCATATGCAACTTGTGAAACTTACTAGGCTGCAGAAAAAAAACAAATTAATATTTGGTCAAAGAATGATGACGGTATTGAATTGTCAAATCTTATATATGTGATGTGTTAGATGTGATAACAGTTCCTAAAAGGATGATACTTGTATTTCATAAGGTTACCAATGACTTTAGGAAATATAGTCATATATATTAAATGAAATATTGATTTAAAATGTTTGAAAAGTTCTAGTTGTTTAACTCTAAGTAGAAGTTAAGCATTAAGAATGTTAAAGCATTTCGAAGTGATCGATGTGGTGAGATATAATTTCTAGGTTAACTGTAAGGGATGAGATTCTCTAATGAATATGTCCTAAACTAAATTTCATAAAAGAATGAATTTATATAAGGAGGAAGATACAATATAAGCTATTGTATGATGTAATATTTATTTTTTCTATAGTTATGCCTAGTACCATAAGTTACCTTCAATACTTCCAATTAAATCAATTAGTAAGATTTCATATTAGATATAAAACATTAAGTCTTTAAAAGAGTCCAAATTAATGATTTTATGATGAGATACTTAACTAAAACGTGTATTATCTAATAAGTGTAGAATTGAGTTAGATATCAAAGGTATAAGATATTTAAAAGGTTGGAAATAATATTTCAAACACATCGAACAAATTTTTTGTTTCAATGTATACTTATATGACAATAGTTCTCAATATAAGTTATGGGAGTAAGATAAAATTTGAAAAGTTCATATCTCATAATAATATATCCAATTGGAACTTGTGTCTTTGTTGATAAATTTGATGTATAGTTGAAAAGATATGCGATTCAATCAAGTGTAAACTATAGAAAATATTGTATAATTCTCTTACCACACCATCATCCCAATGATAGCATGATCTTATATAATGATATGGTATAAGAAACTTAAAACTTTGGATTAGTGAAAATAGGAGATTATTGTTTATGCCCTGCAGCTAATTAGTTGGTTGTAATTTAAGACATAATTATTTAAAAACATTCTTTTTCTTACATATATTTAAATATATATGGCAAATTCCATGGGATAATTATATATTGTAAATGAAATTATGTTGAGATTATAATTATGAGATTCATATTACATTCATGTATTATCTATAAATTGTTTCTAGTCATTGCTTTATTGAAACTGAATATTAATAGAGCATAAAAATATTAGCACTGAAAGGACCCATCTTAGAGTTCCCCTTCCAGAACCCAAGTGGAGCCCACCCATTGACCCCAAGGTAGTCCTCCAATCGATATCTAACTTAACCTAAGGGTTCCCACATAACCAAGTCGTTTCAACTGTTAAAAACCTTTTATACTCTAAAAGTTAAAAGTGTGAAAAATAGTCAGAAAATATTTTTTTCCAAATCATTTTAATAAAATTTTCGACAGCATAATGACTGCTTTTCTAAGATTCACATATTCAAAACCCTGCATAACATGATTTAAAACACTTCTAATAACTCATACCATCTTAACTTCGTAAATGGGACCTCATGTCCACATCACAAGCATTCACAAACATACATTTCTCAACATTTTAAAAATATTGTTGGGGATCAAAGCCCTCATAGTTCATTCATTAAAAGATATTTACAATCCCACAAGCATTTACTAATTCACACTTTTGAACCCTTTCCAAAATAATTTAAAACATATCACAAGCATAGCAAAAATAACACAAGTATAGCAGCACCCGATGATACAACTAATTCTGCAGCGGAGTCCCAATTACTACAGAACCTGTACGTATACCTAGGCTGGTTTGTAAACATAAAAATAAGAGTGAGCTAAATGGGTTCAGTGAGTGTTAATCAGTTTACTAAAAAATTAAACTTTTCATAACAACATAACTGAAATAGTCTCATATAACAATAAAGCTCATGGTAAAATAATCACCATAAACATTTATTCGTGCATCATCAAATCAGGTAATAATATAACATTTTGTAAAACATTATTTCAAATTTTTTGAAATACTATTTTGAAATGCTTTTCTACTTTAAACTCAAAATATAAAAGTTTCTGGTTGGGTCGGTCGTGCTAGGCCCAAGCTCAAACTTAGAAAGGCACATAGGTCGATCGGCCCATTCCTCAACGTTGACCTAAATCCTACAGGTATTTACTATATAAACTCATTATCTCACCATGAAAAAGGTACGAATTGAGAACCCTCGTACTCTCTTAATTCCTAGCCACCAAAACCCTCACAAAAAGATTGACTTGAGCGTCGGAGGGGCCTTCCGGGAGTCAACCCCCGGTGTGCCTTTATTTGTTTTGCAGGTATTCTCTAGCCAAAGTCACATAGAATCATGGATCCAAATAGCAACGTCCAGCCCCATCAGAATCAGACTGAACCAGTTGGCGCCCACCGTAGGGCCGGGCGTCAGGGCACCATGTCTAGAACTACATAGATAAGTCAGGCGGCAGTAACCAATTCTGATGTAGTAGTCGTCGCGGCACTTGCATGTAAGTGTAAGTCGACTTGTACTATGTGTAAGTCGACTTATGCTTGCTCGGTACTGATAAGTCGCCTTGTTCACCAATGTAAGTCGACTTATGGATGTCCAGTACCGTTAGATTGTTAGAGTAGTG
>JAOSBP010000008.1:23424052-23441553 GCA_027563825.1 Erythroxylum mucronatum
ACTTCAAATACTAACTTTGACTGATCATAATTCTCACTCCCGATATCGAAAAATATCAAACTTTATGTCTACGAAAAACTCTTAACATAAACTACAAGTTTCTAGAAGATCATTTCCTTAAATTTTGCCTCAAACAAAAAGTCAACTCTCAAGTCAAATATTCTCTCTTCAAAAAGTCAAACTTTCTAAATTCTTCAAATTTTCACACTTTTTCTTTTTAATTCTTGCTATTTAACTTTATCTCAATCAACTCATCCACTTTCCTCTCATAATCCATATAAATGTACTCAAATATCAAAATTCTCAAAATTAAACAATTCATTTATCATGAATTTTTCCTCATTTCATCAAATTTCCTTACATTCATATAAATTCCTAATTTTCTCACCCATTTCTTTCTCATTTAAAAATCATTTTAATATTTCTAATGTTCATCAAAAGTTCGGGGTCCAACATGTGTTCATAATTATACTTGATTCCTTTAACAACTTATAATTTTCAAAATTAGATACTTTGTTATCTAATAACACCTTCTTTAAGTAATTACTTCAATTAAAAATCCAAATCTTATTCAACCTTTAATGAACTTATTCGACATCAAACTAGGTTCATTTTACACCTTAATTAAGTACAATTAAACCATTATAAAGTACCTTAACCTTATATGGTCCAACAATTACCCAAAACTAGCCTTTTCTTCTTCCTAAGTACTTCCCACGACTGTGGGAATAAGCTTTATAAATCCCACGATCGTTTGGTTCACTCACCCATAATCTCCAATTTGTTTCCAAAACTTGACTTCTTCACTTCTATCCGACATCATCAATTTCACTTCAAATATACCTTATTTATGCTTCAATACCTCATCAAATTCATTTCCAAACTAATTCAAAAATCATACATTAAGTAAATACAAATCAATATCTTCCACACATCAAAACCAAACTAGAAGTTATTATACAAGGATCATTTTTCTAGCATTCATTTATCATCATCTTAATACATATTTCATGCCATATCAATTATCATAAAACTTGTATTAATACATGCTATCAAGTTTAGAATTCCCTTACCTAATTACCTTTAAATTGCTTCTTCAAAGAACTAACCAAGCCAGCCCTTCATGTAACCAAAACACTTCTAAAATTTAGGCAGATGTAAGATGACCTTAACACTAAGATGATAACAACTTAAAAGGTAGTATAAAGTAGCTTTCTTGATGCAGTAACTTAAAATGATTCCAAGAGAAAATGATCCCAAAAACTCTAGAATTTGAGAGGAAATGAGAGAGTTTCAGTGGAGATGCTTCAATGAAGGTTGCAGAAACTTCTTGCAAGTTTAATACCTAAGTTGCTAGGTGTCCTAATCTTGGAGGAGCAAATGTCACTAATGCATGTATCACATTTTTCCTCCCTTTAAGCTACCAAATGTCACACATCTATTAGGCCATTTATCACTTAATCAATGTCACCAAATGTCATTCAATTATACTATCATTTTTCCCTTATTTACTCATATCAAATGTCACTAAATGTATAGGTTTAGTCATCCAATTTTCGTAAACCAACTTGTCTTGCAACTTGACATTTTCCTTGTCCAAATGTACATTTTAATACATCAATTTTCTATTGATATCAATTAATTCCAAATCACTAAGTATGATCCATTAAACCAAAATTCAAGTCATATGCAATTCTCAATCATCTCACAATTTTTAACACCTATCATACATGTACGTTCATGAACATGTAACATTCCAACTAGGGTATAATTTGGGGGGCCTTACATTGAATCTCCTTCTTAGATGAGACTAATATTTTAGGGTGTTAGTCAGGTAGTGCCAGCCAGATTAATTTCTTGGATGAGTGCCTTTAGGCTGATTCGAAGTGGATTTGAGGCTTACCTAGCCTCTGTAACTGATACCCAAACTGAGCAGAAAGTTCAGGACATTCCTATTGTTAGGGATTTCCCGGACGTGTTTCCCAATGAATTACTGGGTTTGCCCCCAAAAAGAGAGATGAAGTTCATGTTTGACTTAGTTCCAGGTACTGCTCCTATATTAATTCCTTCATACAGGATGGCACTTGTGGAACTCAATGAACTTAAGACTTAGTTGCATGAGTTATTAGACAAGGACTTCATCAAACCCAGTGGATCACCTTGGGGAGCTCTAGTATTGTTTGTGAAAAAGAAAGATGGGACCTTGAGATTATGCATTTATTATAGACAGTTGAGCCGGGAGACAGTGAAGAATAAGTACCCATTACTGAGAATTGCTGATCTACTTGATCACTACAAGGAGCTTAGGTGTTCACTAAATTGGATTTGAGATTAGGTAACTATTAGTTGAAGATAGCAGAAGCTGGTGTACTGAAGAGTGCATTTAGGACCCAATATGGGCATTTTGAGTTTTTGGTAATGCCTTAATGGATTGATGAATGCTCTAG
This sequence comes from Erythroxylum mucronatum, assembly GCA_027563825.1. NCBI lineage: Eukaryota > Viridiplantae > Streptophyta > Magnoliopsida > Malpighiales > Erythroxylaceae > Erythroxylum > Erythroxylum mucronatum. The sequence goes on from JAOSBP010000008.1 coordinate 23,426,500, forward strand.
AGGCTTTTATGACACTAATGAGCAAAGTATTTCAACCTTACTTAGATGACTTTGTGATTATATTTATTAATGATATTTTGGTGTATTTGAAGAGTAAAGAGGAACATTCTAAGCATCTGAGGCTAGTTCTACAGATTATGAGGGAGAAACAGTTGTATGCCAAGTTTAGTAAGTGTGAATTTTGGCTTGATCAAACGGTTTTTTTAGGTCACATAGTGTCTGGACAGGGCATTCAGATGGACCCAAAGAAAGTTGGAGCAGTGATGAAGTAGTAAGCCCCAAGGAATGTATCCAAGATTCGGAGCTTTCTTGGATTAGTAGGATATTATAGGAGGTTTGTCGAGGGGTTTTCATTGATTTCAGCCCCTTTGATAAGGCTTCTGAAGAAGAATGTACCCTTCAGATGGACGGATGAATGTCAGAGGAGTTTTAAGGAATTAAAACACCGATTGACTACAACACCAGTGTTAGTTATTCCATCAGGATCAGGAGGATATGTAGTATACAGTGATGCTTCACACCAGGAGCTAGGATGTGTTCTAATACAATATGGCAGAGTAATTGCATATGCATTGAGACAGCTGAGACCTCATCAATTCAACTATCTGGTATGATTTAGAATTTACTACAGTGGTATTTGCTTTGAAGATTTGGAGACATTATCTGTATAGTGAGACATTTCAGATATTCACAAATTACAAAAGTTTAAAATATTTGTTAAGTCAAAAGGAGCTGAATATGAGACAAAGGAGATGGACTGAGTTGCTAAAAGATTATGATTCTACGATTGAGTATCATCCTGATAAAGCTAATGTTGTGGTTGATGCCTTAAGCAGGAAATATAATAGTAGTGTGGCACAGATTCAGACCTCGAGATTACTAAATCTAGTCCAGTTGAGAGCCTTGAACGTTGAGTTGAATTTGGGGCAAAATGAGGAATTGTCAGCAACACTGAAAATTAGGTTGTTATTGGATGAAAGTATCAGGAAAGCTCAAAGTAAAGATCTAGAATTAGAGAAGCTTATTGAGAAGTTGAAACAAAATTTGAATTCTGAGTTTGAATTGAGAGATAATACTTTGTGGTTGAAATAGAGATTGTGTGTACCTTATGTTCATGATCTAAGGAGAGAGATTTTAGGGGAAGATCACTTAGTGGCTTATGCTATGCATCATGGTGTACAATATGTTGAAACATCATTTCTAGTGGCTAGGGATGAAGTAGCAAGTAGCAGAGTACATTTCTAAATGTTTGACTTGTCAACAGATTAAAGCTGAGCATCAGGCTTTGATTGGAAAGTTACAGTCATTACCTATTCTGGAGTGGAAGTGGGAGAGAATCACTATGGATTTCATTACAGGTTTCCCAAGAACTTCGAGGCAACATGATGCCATATGGGTCATTGTTGATAGATTGACGAAATCGGCCCGTTTCTTACCTGTGTTAGAGAATAATACATTGGATCAATTAGTATGAGGTTGTGAGGTTGCATGGTGTTCCATTGTCTACTATGTTTCATCGTGATCCCAAATTCACTTCTAGATTATGGGGTAGTTTACAAACAGCATTGGGTACGAAGTTGAATTTTAGTATAACATTTTATCCTCAAACAAACAAACAGAGTGAGAGGACTATTAAGATTGTTGAGGATATGCTCGGGGCTTGTGTTTTGGAGTTCCAAGGAGCATGTGATCAATATGTAGCCCTTATTGAATTTTCTTACGACAATTATTATCACAATAGTATCAGTATGGCTCCTTATGAGGCTTTATATGGTAGAAAGTGTCGATCGCCATTGTATTAGGATGAAGAGGGCTTAAGGATTGTTGAAGGCCCAGAATTGATCCAAAACATTGTTGATAAGATAAAATTGATTTGCAGTCAAATTAAGGCAGCTCAAGATAGGCAAAAAAGTTATACCGATTAACATCGAAGAGATATGAAATATCACGTAAGAGATAAGGTGTTTCTGAGAGTATCATCGTGGCGAGGAGTACTGAGATTTGGTAAAAAAGAAAAACTAGGCCCTAGATACATTGGTCTTTATGAGATTATTGAGAGAATTGGACCATTGGCATACCGATTAGCATTACCAACAGAGATGGCTCATATTCATAATGTGTTCTACGTTAGTTTTCTTAGAAGATATTGATCAAACCTAACCTATGTGATAAGTGCACAGGAAGTAAAGATTTCAAGTAATTTGAGTTATGTAGAAGAACCAATCAGGATAATGGGATATCAAGCTAAACAATTGAGAAACCGAGTAATCCCATTAGTTAAGGTTCTTTGGAGGAATCATTTGAGAGAAGAAGCCACATGGGAGACTAAGGAGAATATGAGAAAATAGTATCCCCACTTGTTTGATCAATTAAGTAAGAATTTCGAGGACAAAATTTCTTAGGGGGAGAATTGTAATAACCCGTTTCTACACTTAAGGATTTAATTGTTAGATTGAGTCATATCATATAAGAATTCATTAAGTGCATTTCAATCACATGCATCATATTCATCATGAGTCATGATTTAGAGACATTGCAAAAATAGTATATGCACTCATTTGACATATCCCAGGGTTATGAAAGATCTTAAATTATTATGATGTAATTATGTGTTGATTATGACTTGAATTTTGTTTGATGGACTATAATTAGTGAAATGGGAATTTATTATTACAATAGAGTGATTGATAGGGTGATATACGCATCTAGTCTAGGAAAAATGTTAAAGGACAAGACAAATCGATACATGGAAATTTAAGTTGATTAGGCCTATGATATGGTGACATATGGCATTGGGAATAAGTGACATATGGCTTAGCTAATTGGGAGATAAATGGCTTGAGTACATGAGTGACAAGTGGCCTAGGAATTATGTGACAAATGGACCAAACATTAGGTGACAATTGGTAGCATGAGAAGAAGACACATGACATAGCTCTTTATTGGACAAGCGGCATGGCATGTGTATCACCCCTCTCCACACACTTGCACCCCACGACCTCCACACTTAAAAGACATCTTCTTTCATGTTTTGGTTACTTGTTACCCTTTTCTTTCTTCACACCAACGACACTCTCACACCACCTCCATAACCCTTAAATTTTTGCCAAAATTTCGTGGCCTTCATCTTATGTTTAAAATTCCTTATCATTCCATCTTATTCTTGGAGTATGCTTTATCCTTAAATGTTTGGAGGGCTAAATGAACTTGATGGTTGAGGAGGTTTTGAGCTGAACAAGTAAGTGATTTATTCATCTATTGTGGCACATGTTAGCATAAAATTCATGATGATTACTTAGGGGTGAACTTGGTTGTGGTATTGATGATGAAGTTGTGCTAGAAATTTGAAGGATGAATTGGTTTTGTATTGATGTATGAAACTGTAGGTTAAAGGATATTCAATGGATCATTTTAGATTGGGATTTGAAGTATAAATGAGGTATAATCAATGGACTATTATGATAGTGTTAGAATCTGGAAAAAAATTGAAGGAAATGGATAGTGAACTTTCTATTCACCCGTCCCACGATCCGTGGAAGCTGCATAAGCTCCTTCCCACAATCGTGGGTAATGCATTAAAGTGAGAAACTTTCTGTTTTGTAATTCCACGATCATGGAAAGGTACCCCACGATTGTAAGAAATGCTATGGAATTTTTGTTTTATTTTGTGTGATTGTTGAACCAACTAAGGATAAGCTAATTTACCTTGCTGTATTTGGACTTAATTGAGGTTTGAAATGAACCTAGATTGTTGTTGGATTAATTGGTTAAGGGTTTGATATATTTATGTTGTTAATTGAGGTTATAACTTAAGGAATGGATTGTTTGAGATCAATGAATCCAAATCTGAAATTGTGAGTTGTTAAAGGAATGAAGGTGTTCTTATGGATGCAAATGCGATCCAAAGGATGTGAGAGACGTGAATTAGGTATGAATGAATGAGAATTGGGAAATTCTGTGAATATATAATGCTAGAAAAGGATTAGTGAATGAATGATTCATGAATCTAGAGTAACCAAGTTTTAATAAGGCATAAACCTAATTGCAAACAGGATACATACAAGTTATGATGAATGAATGAGCAAGATTTGTGAATAAGATTGAATACCTGGGATAGTTAATTAAGCATGCATTAAACATAACATAGATACATGTGTATGATTGAGTACTCATTTTATTAAACAAGTTAGTAATGTGTAGATATGTGTGTATTGCATAATATAGAATCACAAATTGATCGACACCATCCAGACATTGCCGGATCGTCAACCTAGATGTTTTCTCACTATATTTGAATTGTTTTTGTTTAAATTATAATTATTGAATTATTACCTATGAGATTGTGATAATTCCAAACATTGATAGTCTAAGGAGTTTAATATTTAGGAATGTATTGGAAGTGTTATTTACTTGTATATTAATGTGGGAAATGAGTGCTCAATTGAATGTTGAATGCCGAACTTAGATCCGATGAATGCGATAAATGCCTGTGTATACTGAATGAAAGTTGTTGATGGCATATTATGTGATTTGATGCATTTCATGACATTGATATGCATCATCATATAAAGGAGTTGTGACTAGAGTGACCAGTGTGGAGAGGAGCTTAAAGCTAAAAAATGTGCACAAAAAGCCACAGGCTCAATGATTAATGAGCCCGATATCCACAGTGGATATAGGACAGTGTCTGAAATGAGCCCTGCATCTGCAACGGATACGAAACAATTAAATTAGCGCTTGGTCACAACAAAATAAAATGAAAGTAGAATCACATGTGCATTTTCATTTATATATATCATATATGTGTCATGTGGATAGTTTTGAAGAATTACTGAATTGTGTTGAAATACTAATAATTTGAAATGTTTGTGTACATGTTAAACTGCATGATTGAGATGAGTGATTGGATTATTTGAGATGCCTACATGAAATGTTTGTGTTCATAATGTGTTGGTTGAAATGTGAGATGCATATATCGTGATTTGGTATCCAAATTAAATGATGTGATAATGGGTATTGGTTTTGAAGAATGTGATATATTTGAGAATTTGGATTATATGTTTGTGATGTTGTGTCTTGACTTGAGTGAACACTTCGATGATGGTTCACTAACTGAGTTCACAAACTCATCAAAATTACAACGTTAATTTTCAGTTATTGGGGTGACAGCTTTTAAGGCAATCTAGTAGCAGCTTAGTATTGTTCGTTTTGGAACCTAGAATGACTCAAAGATCTGGTCAACTAATTTTGAACCGTCTAGTCAGATTATTTTGGTCCAATACCCAGTTTTATGTTGTACACGTTGTATAAAGCTGTGAACTTTCACATGTTATGTGTTGTATAAACATGAATTATGAGTGTATTGAATGTTTATGTTTGTGAATCAAATGAAAAGAATCTCATATATCTTTGGTAATGTAAATGCATTGATTATAGAATGTAACGGCAATGTAAACTTATGGCTATGAATAACACGAGGAAACTTTGTTCTTCAAAATGCTTATCTTCTATATGATGCCATGATAAGTTGATGTGATTACTCTAACATGTCGCTTCCATGAGGTAAGTGCTCAGATATTCTCTAGAATGCCGATATATGCTCTATGGTAATGGGATGTTACAAAGAACATAGATGAGGTGTCTTATAAGCATTTTAGACATGTTGCTTTAACTTCGGAGTGGGATAATGGTAAGTTATATAAACTACCCACTAAAGCAATGCCTAAAGTGGTTGGAGATGTCAACCACCAACTAAGTTAGTGGCTTAGTGGCCTTAAGACCACTTTCTTGTATTCTTGCTTAACAAATCTTCTAAAGCCTATAAATAGCTCATTTGAGCAAAGTTTCATTCATTAAAGAGAGTTAGAAGCTTTGTATCCTTTGTAAAATTGTGAGTAATATAAAGGTTGACAATTTTGTTGTAAAGTTGTGTCCATCTTTCTCTTCTTATTATTGTCCATTCTATTGTGTTGGCTAAGTGAATTTTGTGAGTTTACTTTGCCTTTGTGAGAAATACCCTAAACATGAGGGATTTGGTAATGTTGAGTTGAATTACGAGAGTTCAATTATCGTACTTAGACTTTGGGGCATTTTGTGAGCGAATTTGGAGTTCTTTGCAAAGTCTTTGTAACACCTGGTATGTCTGAAAATATGTTTTTAACTATTTTCAAGTTATTTTAAAAATTAAATCACATTCTTTTGACTAAAACTTGATTCAAAATTATTTTAAAATTTTTCAAAAAATTATTTTAAAGATCAAAACAAAATTTTCTCTTAATTATAAAAAAATATGCATTATATTTTATATGTAACTTATTGTGTAATGATTAAACCTCTAATTCATTGAAATGACAAAGATAATATTACAAAAAGTATTTACCAAAAAAAATACAAAAACTATAATGATTTGATTAAGCCTTAATATGATTGATTCCTATTTATTCTTGGTTCTTCCCTTGAATTGCACATATACTTTATTTTCTCTTTTATTCAAATGAATCGTTTGCACAATTTATCCTTTTACTAAACCTCATTATTCACCGGTTACTTAATTCCATTAATAGCAATATATTTTGTTATTATAGACCTCATTTTGTTAACACTTTTAAATATGTTAAATATTTTAAGATATTATTAAAATATTTAATAAATATTTTTATATTAATTTATTAAAATGAAAATAAATTTTATTTTTAATTTAAAATAATAGTATTATTAAAAATTATTAACAAAATTTTACTACACAAAAGCCATCAAATAAAAATATATTTGTTTTGGTGAGAAATAAATAAATAATAAATAGAAGGAAATATATAGAAAAATACTTGCAAGAAATATTTATTACAAATACAGTGAACCTATCTTATTATAAAAATAAAATAAAACAATTAATTATGTTACCAAACATTAACATAAGTCAATAAAAAAATATGTGTAATTATTTAATAAATTTTAATTTATTAATTATTTAGGTTTTATGTAACAATTCTACAAGATATTGATATATATATATATATATATAGTAGAATATTTTTGGTGTTATGGTATAATTATTTATAACAATTAGTTTATTATTCAAAATTAGGTGTTAAAATTATAACAATCAGTATAATTTATTATTTACTCATTTTCAAATAAATAAATAATAATATTTGATGTAACATTTGATTTGTTAGAATATTAAATTTAAACCTAAATTTTATGTAATAAAAAAATAATTTTGATTTTGTTTTTGAATTTTAATATATGTGTTATGTATAATTTTTTAGTTTATGAACTTATAGAGTAACTTTTAAATATTTTGAGAAATACTAACAACTTATATATATATGTGTATTGTGTGTGTGCGTGTTGATTAATTAGTTTAAAATATGTAAAATGATAAAATTAAATTTAAATCATCTATTTAAATTAATAAATAATTTTAATATGAAGATAAAAAAAACTTCAAGACATTTAATTTATTATAACTTATATAGAATAGAGAAATTTAGTCGTATGTGATATTTTTTGTAAGACGCCTACTTTTACTATTAAATGTATATAGTTAACATTTTATTTCGAAAGCTAACGCGGCCCCCACTTCTACACGCCACTCAACGTCTATAATTAATATCTTAACATAATATTTTATTTCTTATAAAATAACCTATAGAACACAGAGGACAATTACGGGAATTAGCTAACTAGCGGTGGGTCTCTATACGAACACGTCTTCTCCAAACGATGGCCCATTTTAACGTTTGGTGTGGTCAGAATTCGTACGTTGCTTTCCGTGCTTTGCCACAGACCGCTATTCGAGCTCAGTCGAGGCGGTTGGTGGCGTATCCAGCACAATCGCTACTTTTGCTATGAACTCAATCACTCTTCCAATAGCTTCAAATTTCCGAGCTTGCTGTCGACCCACTTTTCCTGTGAACTCAACTCGTTCGCTTTACGGTTTATTCACTTTTAACTGTTTTCCTGTATCGAAATGATTCCTTTCTTCGTCCTGGACCCTTAACTGTCGAATTGTAGATGCATCTCCTTTTTGTTCTGGTTATGTAGTTTGCTGATTCCTCTTTGCTTATTTGACTTGTGTTTTACTTTATCTGCTGCTTTTCACTGAGTTCTGCTTTAGCAACCTGTTACTTGACTGAGTTCTCGGCATCCAGACAAGGGGTTGACGAACACTTTTGTTATCGGTTTCCGGTTGTTTCATTTTCTTTGGAATTTGGAGAAATGGGTTCTACTTCTACATTTGATTCCTTGATGAGATTTTCTCATTCGGTTTCTCCTGAACTACGTTGCCGGTTTCCGTTTCCTAAATTTTATCGGATTTCATATGTAAGACCTTGTCCTAAGGTTTTTGCCGTAGTTTGCAATCATCATAACCCAAAAAGCCCAAGTCTTGTTGTGGGTAGAGGTAAAATCCGTGAACTAAGGCTACTCAAATCGGTGGAATTGGACCGGTTCTTGACAAGTGACGATGAAGATGAAATGAGTGAAGGTTTCTTTGAGGCGATTGAGGAGCTAGAGAGAATGACCCGAGAACCATCTGATGTTCTGGAGGAAATGAACGATAGGCTGTCTGCGAGAGAGTTGCAATTGGTTCTTGTCTATTTCTCTCAAGAGGGGAGAGACTCTTGGTGTGCACTTGAGGTATTTGAGTGGCTAAGAAAGGAGAACCGGGTTGATAAGGAGACAATGGAGCTCATGATTTCGATAATGTGTAGTTGGGTTAAGAAGCTGATTGAAGGACAGCATGATGTTGGAGATGTTTTTGACCTACTTGTGGACATGGATTGTGTTGGTTTGAAGCCAAGTTTTAGTATGATGGAAAAGGTAATATCTTTGTATTGGGAGATGGGGGAGAAGGAGAAGGCTGTTTTGTTTGTTAAGGAGGTTTTGAAACGTGGGGTTGCTTATTCGGAGAATGATGGGGAAGGACCAAAAGGAGGCCCAACTGGATATCTTGCATGGAAGATAATGGTAAACTCCTGTGTTCTTACCTTATTGCGACAGTGTATCTTTTGTTGAAATTTGTGCTGCTGTTTTAGTTTTAGGTTTTGTTTCCTCTATGCATAATCTCAGCCAGACTTTGGGTTTTCACATTCTTTTGTTTTATCGGTCTCCACTTATTCATTATACACATCCTTGATATTGTTCATATGATGAATGGAACTCTCCTTGGCCTTAACTACAAAACTTAATTTAGGATAACCGTAGAATTTTAAATTCAGATGTTGCTAATGTGTCTAATATGTTCTCAGGACAGATTGAAACATCTGCTTGGTGCATCTCTATAAGTTTGTGAGCAAACAATGCTTTTCCAAGGAAAAGATACCTTAGGGCTGATTATGTTTATTCATTATGATAGTTCTGAACCTTGTAGGTTTCTCTTACTTCATGTGTTCTATGTAGCTTCCTGTTAAGGATTTTATAGAACTCTTTTAAGTAGAATTATGAAGGATTTTTCTTTGGTTTTTTATATATATGTATGAAGTATAGATGCTCCATTTTGGCAATACTAGACATCTTTGTGGAATAAATTAAAATCTAAACAGAATAAAAATGTTTGCAATATTGCTACTTTAGAAGGCTTTTGATTGATGAAATGGATTTACGGTGACTATCTTTTTTAAAAGAATATATGCTTCCACAAATCGTTGTTGGTGACAAGCTCACAAGCGTATATACCCTTCTTCAAAATCAGATTTTCTTGACCCAGTCATCTTGCTACATCATATCAGTTGAATACCTTGGTTGCTGGGGTTTTTCACATGAATGTCAATCAACTTTTTACTATTTTTCACTTTTCCTTTTATCTTTGCCTTGTTGAGTACTTTGTCAACAAATTCTTATTCTGATGATCATTAATGTGTTTCTTAGGTTGATGGAAACTACAGGGATGCTGCCAAACTGGTAATTAATCTAAGAGAATCGGGGTTGAAGCCTGAGGTTTACTCTTACCTGATTGCAATGACAGCTGTAGTCAAAGAGCTGAATGAACTTTCAAAAGCTCTCCGCAAGTTGAAAGGTTTTGCAAAGTCAGGTTTTGTAGCTGAACTTGATTCAGAGAGTGTAGCACTAGTCGAGAATTATCAGGCAGATCTTCTTGCTGATGGGATACTCTTGTCTTGTTGGGTGATTGAGGATGGAAGCCCTTCACTTCATGGAGTGGTTCATGAGCGACTTCTTGCTATGTATATTTGTGCTGGGCGTGGACTTGATGCTGAAAGACAGTTGTGGGAAATGAAGCTTGCAGGTAAGAAGGCTGATGAAGACCTATACGATATTGTTTTAGCTATTTGTGCTTCACAAAAGGAGGCCAATGCTGTAGGACGATTGCTTGCAAGAATAGAGGTTATGGGGTCTCTGCGGAAGAAGAAGGCATTATCTTGGTTGTTGAGGGGTTACATTAAAGGAGGACATTATGACGATGCTGCAGAAGCACTAATGAAGATGCTTGATATGAGTTTGTGTCCTGATTATTTGGACAGGGTTGCTGTGATGCAGGGACTCAGAAAAAGTATCCACCTATGGGGAAATGTTGAAGCTTACCTAAAGCTTTGCAAGCGCCTCTCTGCTGCAAACCTGATTGGACCTTCCCTTGTGTATCTGTACTTGAAGAAGTATAAGCTCTGGATAATGAAAGCGCTTTGAATGAAGCCTTGTTTGTAAGCTCTGTGGGTTGGTGAAAATGGAGTCCTTTTCAGAGGCCAGATTTTAGTGGGGTGAGAGTTGATACGGCGACAATATAATCGCACAAGTTCCTGAAATTAATTTTGTATAGACATTAATAATGCCTTCGGAGCAGTGCAGTAAAGTAAGAGGAAAGGGATCTTTTAATGCAGGAGAAATTTGAGTACATTTCAGGCGCCCTGTTCCTGAGGCAATGTAGAGATACCTGTACATATATTAGATGGTGTACAAAATTAAAGTTAAATGTCAAACACGAGTGTAATCTATTTCTCTGCATATGCATTCTCTTCTTAATAACAAGCTTTTGCAGCGATCAAGTAAATATTGACTGTCCCTATGTATGAATGGACATGGACTGCCCTATGTTTTGCTTCTGGGATTGTATAAACTAGTTTTTCAGGGATTGAAGCTGTTTGGTAGTTGGCTTTCCGAATTATGCAGCCAAATCCAAATGCCTTTCTTTTGGTGCTTTCACTTGGGGATCGTACTCTCTCGTCTTCCATGCTTGTTCGATGAAATGCATTGCCTTCTCTGAAAACAAGACGGTAAAAAATTCTCGACTCCACCCGCTAGTCATGGATTATTCCTTTTGGTATTTGATATTGTTAATTGCATAAATCTGTTTGGATATTAGTTAACTGGAGATGGGAAACTCCACCAACAAATGGTGGACTGGACACAGATACTCGATATTCTTCACGTTAACATTATTTATAGAACAGAATTATTTGGCCGGTAAAAACTAAGAATGTCATTGCTTTCCTCGACTTGGTACGCTAATCTTTTGGAGTTCCTGAAAGAAACAAGCTCACTCACTACCAAGAAGTGTTGGTAGATGGGATCCTTACTCCGCCTCTGGAGTTGCTAAATGTTGGTACTGCTATATGGTCTGCTGCTCTTGTTAGATACTTCTGGAATAAAAGACCTTCCTTTCCATAGGTTCAAGCTTGGGCTATGGCTAAATGGTGCAAGAAAGTCCTAGAGAAGACTATGCTCACTGAAGAGGACACTTTCATCTCCAAGTTTGCTCCAGACTGCAGCCTGAAAGAAATTTTGTAACCAGGCCCCTGGCACATTAAAGGCAGCCTATGTTTCTGTAGAAATGGAGACCAGGAATGGAATTAGATAGGAGTATTATCGGCACCTTTCCAATATGGATCAATTTTCACAATGTCCCATTGGGGTTTTGGACAATTGAAGGATTGAGTTACTAGGTAAACCACTTACTATGAACTCCCAAACTGTTTGAATGGATAGAATCTACTACGCTAAAATATGTGTTGAAATACAAAAGGATACTGAATGAAGTGATTCTTGTGATGAAGCAGGGTGAGACTGGTGAGCTAACTAGGGTGGAGATTAAACTCTCATACCTTTGGAAACCTAGGAATTTTAGTAGATGGTGGAAACTTATAAGAAAACTTTTTACAAATGGAACTTATGATGAACTTATAAGACACATGGAAGTTAATCCAAGTTCTGAGTTACCAGGGAAAGAAAACAATCCTATGGTAACTGAACATGAGGAAGTTAGAGACAGGGAGCTTAATATCTCTAATCATCATATTGCTTCCACCAATTCATATGAGGAGACAACCAATGTAATTGATCCAATATTTGCTACAAATGAAATGGATTCGGAGGGAGAGGAAGCTAAAGTTCAAGGAAAAGCACTAGAGGAGTTTGAAATTGTTTTAAACACCAGAAGAAAATCAAGAAGATTGAAAGGAAAGAACAGGTTGAGATCTCTTCAGGCTCTTACCTGATATCTTGTATGAGTTTCTTTTTATGAAATACAAAAGGGCTTAATGATCGTCTTAAAAGGAAAAATATAAAGGAGATTGTGATGGAGAAAAAGCCTATTTACTAGGGTTATTAGAAACTAAAATAAAGTTACCTCAATTATAGTATTGCCTGAGTTTTTTGGAAGCTGAATGCAAAATACTTTCTAATAAAATGTATCACTATAATGGTAGGTTAATTATAGCCTGTAATTCAGACTAGGTAACTTTGCAGACTACTTTCATTTTTCTCCAAGTAATTCGTAGTAATTGTGAATTCTAGGGAGCTGCTGATAGTTTGGATCTCTTTGTTATATATAATACTATTAATGCCTTTAAAGAGTCAAGCTATGGAAGGATATCAAAGCCCTTCACTCTGTAATCAATAGACCTAGGGCTATAGTAAGAGATTATAATTGAATCTTATTTCCAATGAAAGTAGAAGGCAATAGAATCAAAATAAAAGGAATGGATAAAGAGCTAGTTGAAATCACTCAAACTACTAATGTGGTGGATTTGACCCATGTAGGTTATCCTTATACTCGGAACAATAAGCAGTAAAGGGATTATTTCATAAGGAAAAAATTGGATAGACTTATGGTGAATCAATAGTGGTTAATCAAACATCTAAATTCCTTTGCACTCTTTGGAGAACCAATAAGCTCTTATGGTGAATCAATAGTGGTTAATCAAACATCTAAATTCCTTTGCACTCTTTGGAGAACCAATAAGCTCCGATCACTCCTGGATGGAAATTCAAGGATTAACTAGCAATAGGATTGCTAGAGCCCCTTTCAGATTTTTTTAATGGTCTGACAAAAAAAACAAGGATTTGAGCATTTGATAAGAATTAGCTAGCAGAATGAAGTAAGGAGTTTCAAATCTTATCAGCTAATAAAGAAACTTCAACATGTCAAGAAAGGTATAAAACTCTCCTACAAGGAAACCACAATGAAATCTCGTATGTCCTTATAACTTGCTAAGGAGAAACTAAGGAAAACTCAAATTGATTGTTACATTTGTCCCTTTGATCTTAACTGAAAGACCAGGAAACTACTACCTTAAAGGAATACAATTTTGTTATGAACTTTCATAAATCCATTTTAAAACAGAAGGTTAGAGAAGGTGATGCTAACGTTAAGTTCTTTTTTCACTCTACCTTGGCTTAATAAAATTACAATGATTTATGACGAAAAGGGTCAAAGGTGCAAATATCTGGATAATATTGAAAACATTTCATTGAACTACTTCAAGGAGTTATTAAGAACCTCAGTTTTAGATGAAAAACAGTTATGGAGAAATTTCTTGGGTAGTCAAGGATAAGCTTAGCCAGTAGGTGAAAGACTCTTTGATCATTCCAATCTCTATACAAGAGATTAAGAACACCTTGTTTAGTCTTAATCCATTTAAGGCACTTGATCCTGAGAGACTCGTAGCTTACTTTTTCAGAAAACTTGGGACAATAATTAGGATCTAGTTATGGGAGTTATCCAGGAATTCTTCTTAACTTCCAGTATGCTAAAGGAGATCAATATTCCTTATATATACATGGCTCCAAAGACCTCAATCTTGAAGGATTTTCACCATATTTCTTGTTGCAACAACATATATAAGATAATTTCTAAAATTCTTGCCAATAAACTCAAAGGTTCCCAAAATTCCCAAATATATGGTCTCAAGGTGCTTTCGTGCAGGGAAGATCCATTAGTGATAATATTCTGGTTGTCCAAGAGCTAATGAAATATTACACTTGCAAAAGAGCTATTAAGAGTTGCACCCTTAAGATTGATCTTTCCAAAGCATTTGAGTTAATCAATTGAAATTTCCTTATCAATTACCTTCAAGCTGGCAATTTTGCAGCTTAATTTTTTCATTATATTAGAGTTTGCTCTCTTCAGTCAATTTTTGCTTGCTAATCAATGGAAATCCCCTTACCTAATCTCTTTAACAATTGAAATATTTCAATGATGCTATTGGATTTCTTTGATGCAATACCAGATTGAAGTATCATCACAAATGCAGGAGTTGAAACTTAATCACTTAGCTTTTGTTGATGATCTTATGCTATTTTATGGAGCTGATTCTTATTCTCTTACACTTATAATGAGAACTTTGAAGGAGTTTACAAGATTGTCAGGGATAAAGACCAACTTTGATAAAAGCTACATCTACATATCCTTTGACATTCAAAATAAAGAGGAGATTAGAAGGTTGATAAGGCTTGATGTGCAATCTCCTCCAATCAAATATTTAGGAGTTCCTATGACTACTAATAAACCCAAATATGCTTATTCCCTAACTTTACTTGAAAAATACAAAGCTGGAATAAAAACTTGGCAGAACAAAAGTATTTTCATAGTTGGCAGATTGCAACTGATTTCTTCAGTGTTGAGGAATATCCACACCCATTAGAGTGCTGATTGAGCCCAAGTTTACATCATTAATTGGCTGCATTTTCATAACTATTTATGCACTTTTTGACTCCTAATTGTTACTTTTGTTCTTAAATTAGCTCCTTGTGTTGAGCTCATATTATTTGCAATTTGTTAGTAAAATTGTTACAAATTGATATTAATTGCATTATAATTTT
>JAOSBP010000008.1:23475554-23486296 GCA_027563825.1 Erythroxylum mucronatum
ATTATCCTTGATATCATTCAAAGCTTGATAACATAGCTGACAAAGACATTTTCAAGTTTCACAAGACACAATAAAGGCAATATAGAACATTCCCACCACCATAAGAACAGATACCAACACCATACCACCCACCAGCTATCACCATTCAAAAGCTTGGTTTAAAAAACATGAAAAGGAAAAATGTTAAAGGAGCTAGAGCATAACATTAATCAACACCATTCTCCTCTTAATATTTGTTTCTAAATTTTTGATGTAGATGGAGAGAATCACTTGGTCATCATAAATTTTTAATATTTCGGTTTGATAACGATTCACTATCGATTGAACCTTTAAACCTTAAATCTTTCCACCAACCAGTTCAATGTACGGTTCAATTTTTAAAATGTTGCATCCAAATGTGCAGTAATTCGCACTTTTGATCTAGTTTCGCGGTTCAAGTTGCCCAATACTGAAACGACTTGTCGGGCATCACAGCGGTCAGATCAACCAATCTAAAAGGAAAGTTTTTTCTTTGTCGGGAAAACAAAAACGACGAAGAACAACACTTACAGAGAAGAAGAAATCATGGAGGGGGGTGGTACCAATCTTGAAGTGCAAAACACAGAGTCGATTTCCATAACAGTAAAGTTTAGTGGAAGATCGATAGCGATCACTACTCCTCATGACTCCACAGTCAAAGACCTCAAATACCTTCTTCAACCTCTCACCAATGTTCTTCCTCGTGGGCAAAAACTCATCTTTAAAGGTTCGACCCTTTGTCCACGGGGGTGTGTGTACGTACTCCCGCGAAACGTGTTGCAAGAGTTTTAATGACACGTCCTCTTCTGCAGGGAAGTTGTTGACCGACGCCATGACGTTGAGGCAATTGGATGTGGTGAATGGAGCTAAGGTCATGCTCATGGCATCTCAAGGCCTGCACCAAGGGGTATTCTTATTACTTCTCTTTTCTTTTCTCCATTATTCTTTTGTGGTTTGGCTGAACTTTACATCTTTTTGTTGGTCTTTCTGAATTTGATGGTAGTATGAAGATTTTTTTGGAGGAATTTGCTTAAGTTAAGTAGTTCTGTAATTTTGATTAAGATATTTTAGGGATTTGATTTTAAATTTTGGGGTTTATTTGAACAGGATGGTCCAATACTAAAAGAAGCCAAGAGTCGGCCAATTTCAAGAGCTATTACCAATTCTAAGCCGATGAATGAAACGAGTGCTGTTGGTGTTGATAAGAATCGTTTGGAACGATGGAAGGTCACTGGTGTTATAGGTTTGAGCCAGAGCAACTTGAAGGTATAAAACAATTCATGTTTCTATGTGTTGGAATAACGATGAAAATATTGGATATCTCCTGATTATTTATGTCCGTTGCAATCTAAAAGGCAATACCTGATGAAGTGTGGGCTTGTGAATCTTCTGCAAGAGTCTTTGATGTCAGTAACAACATGATTCAGGAGTTGCCAGCCCGAGTTGGCTGTTTAAGTTCCTTGCAGGTGTGTGGAACTCATCCCTTCTCAATGCAGTTATTTTCTGAATATAAAAAATAAGGCATACTAGTCATGCATCATGATTATATGCAGAAATTGCTCCTAAATGGAAACGATTTGTCTGACAAATCTATTTACTGGGAAGGACTTAAAAATTTGAAGCATCTTGTGGTTCTATCTTTGAGCCAAAACCAGTAAGTAGTTCCTATCCTTTAGGCTGTTGATTTACTTTGAACCGAATACATGCCTTTAGCACTATGCCTCTCGGTGGTCTTATAGAGATGGCTGTTTGAGTGCCCTATCAAAATATTTAACTGGCCTCAATTTCAGTAAGTTTCTTAATTTTTGGACGCTTAGACATGTGGAAAAGAAACTACTAGAGATAGAACTACATTATAAACTTCTCTTTCTGGACCTTTAGAAGTTGTGTGAGTGCATATGTCATGACCAAGCATTTGGTCTTGAAGTTTGATCCTAGTAAAATAGAAGGAAGCCTATGATTGTGAATGCAGCTAACCTAGAAGCGTTTGAACCATCCACATATAATAAACCCACCAAAATTGTAAGCTTATGCTAATTGGTGCTGAACGAAAATGGGGAATAATATTATGATATATTGAATAGAAAGTATACAGCCATATATAGGCCATTACAAGTAGGAATTTAAATATGGAAAGTTATCTAAAGGTATCTAATGTAATCCCTTAATTTAAGTGATTTCAAACTTATTATATCTTAACTATTTACAACCTATCTATATCTCAATATAATCTATTTACAGTTGTTTAGTATCTTGACAGGAATATTAGTCATAATATTCCACTGACACTCCCCCTCAAGTAGGTTAATAGATATTAATCATTCCCATCTTGCAACTAAGTTCTTCAATCTGACTCTTGCAAGTGCCTTGGTAAAAACATCTACGACTTGACTGTTGGTGGGCACATAGGCAAGATCATTTAATCCAGATTCCACTTTCTCTTTGATGAAATGACGTTCTATCTCCACATGTTTGGTTCTATTGTGGTGTATAGGATTCTTTGCAATCTCTATTGTGGCCATGTTATCACACCACACTTTCATTGGAGACTCTATTGTGATTTGTAGTTTTGCTAGGAGCCTCTTGATCCATATTCCAATTGTCAAGGCTCTATACTCTGCTTTGGCACTACTTCTTGCAACCACTGCTTGCTTCTTGCTTCTCCAAGTAACTAAGTTGCCCCACATAAAGGTGCAATAGCCTGTTGTGGACCTTCTATCAGTTACAGATCTGCCTAGTCAGCATTTGTGAAAACTTCAATGTTCCTTGCTCCCTCTTTCTTAAAGAATAACCCCTTTCTAGGTGTCACTTTTAAGTACTTCAGGGTTCTAAACACTGCCTCCATGTATTCCTCTTGAGGATTGCTCATAAATTGACTACCACACTGATAGGAAAATTGATATCTGACTGAGTATGAGATAAATAAATCAATTTTTTCACCAGTCTTTGATATCTCCCTGTGTCCACTGGTGTACCACCCTCTTTAAGACGTAACTTATATGTTGATTCCATAGGAGTTTCTGCTGGCATTGCTCCTAACATCCCAGTTTCCTCTAAAAGATCAAGAGTATAATGCCAAAGAGCAATTTCATTATTGGATGACAGAGTAACATTTGCTTTACTCCCATTCGAGCCGCCAATGTAATATAATCCATCAAATTCCCTAGCACTACCAATCCTCTTCCCCGACTCCAAATCCTGAAAAACACACCCATTAGAGTAAAAGTAGCTGTGCAATTATGCTCTTTAGCAAGTCTCCTCACAGACAACAAGTTGCAATCTAGACCAGGTACATAAAGAACACTAGTTAAGACAAGTTTATCAGCTATTATAATAGTTCCTATTCCTTCAACCTTAAGAACCTGTCCATTTGCTACCTTGACAGTTCTAAGACCTTGACAAGGTTGAGTATCAACAAATAAAGATTTATCTAATAGAGCTCTCAGTAATTGAGAGGTTTGTCACTGAATATTATTAATATGCAACTCAAATCTACCAAGTTACAATGTAATTTGCAGACAATTTCGAGAGTGCTGCTCTCTCCTAGCCTAAGGCTCACCAGAATGTTCTTAGTCATAACCTGCCCTTCTCTCCCAATCATTACATCATTTATACTAGCCAACTTCTTACGTTAGCTATGCAACAAACTCTCCTATTTTCTCCCCTCAAGGTGAAAATCTGGAAATTGTTCCACTATGTCATCGAACTTCTCCCAAGTAGTTTCCGAATCTGCTAAGCCTTCCCACTTGATCAAGACTTCCAGTCCTTTGGATCCCCCTAGTGGTCTTACTGCTAAGACCTTTTTAGGTTGCACCATTGACTCCTCTTCCCTTGTCCATCTGTCAGGTAAAATCAGCTTATCCTTGTCCTCTCCCACCACGGCTCTCAGCTGTGACACATGAAAGATCGGATGAATCCAGGCTGTCTCGGGTAATTGCAATTCATATTCCACTTCTCCAATCCTTGTTAGCACTTGGAATGGACCAAAATACCGGGGGGCCAATTTCTCACTAACTCTTCTTGCTACCGTCAGTCGTCTATAAGGAGCTAGCTTCAGCCATACCATGTCTCCAACTTGGAAAACTACTGCTCGCCTGTGTTGATCAGCCCTGCTTTTCATGTCATTTTGTGCCTTAGATAAGTGCTGTTTAATTTTGGTCAAGTAGTGGTCTCTTTGTTGTAGTAATTCATCAACCAACTCCATTCTTGAAACCTTTGATCCCATCTGAAAAATTGGAGGAGGATCCCTTCTATATAATACCTTAAAAGGCGTAGTTTTAAGAGCCATGTGATAGGATGTATTGTAGCAATATTTTGCCCAGCCCAACCATTTCGCCCATTGCTTGGGGGTGTCTCCAGCAAAGCACCTCAAGTAGGCTTCTACTGACTGATTCACCACCTCCGTGGCACCATTGGTTTGAGGATGGTAGGATGAGCTGAATTTGAGGACGGTTCCATGCACCTTGAATAGTTCCCCCCAAAATTTGCTCATGAAAACTTTATCTCTGTCGGAAACTACCGATCTAGGGAATCCATGTAGCCTCACAATATCCTTGATGAACACTTCAGCCACTGATTGTGCCGTGTATGGGTGCTTAAGGGGTAAGAAGTGAGCATACTTGCTCAGCCTATCCACCACCACTAAGATGGATGCATATCCAAGGGATTTTGGGAGCCCTTCGATAAAATCCATAGTTATATCATCCCACACCTGATTTGGAATCGCAAGGGGTTGCAATAATCCTGCTGGAGACAACGTTAGGTATTTATTCTGCTGGCATGTTAAGTAAGCTGCCACAAATCTATAGATTTCTTTCTTCATGCCCTCCCAATAAAACTCCCTAGAAATGCGTTTATATGTTTTTAACGGTCCTCCATGTCCTCCCAAGTGACTCTCATGACCATCCTTCATAATTTTAGTTATAAAGGCAGAAGTATTAGAGATTACCAATCTGTCTTTGTAGTAGAGTCTGCCTTGCTTCACCTTATATGGGGGCCTGAAACCAGGATCTCGACTGACAGCTTCTGCCAACTCCCTCAGCTTGCTATCAGCTTCTATCTCCTGCAAGATTACCTTCATATCTACGATTTTACATGCCATTACAGTCCACAACTTTTCCTGGTACTGTACTCATGATAGAGCATCCGCCACTTTGTTATCCTTACCTAGTTTGTATTCAATGGAGAAGTCAAAGCCCATCAGTTTGGTGATCCATTTCTAATAATCGGGGTGAATCTCCCGTTGCTCTAGTAGAAACTTTAACGGTTTTTGATCAGTCCGAATGATAAACCTATGGCCTATGAGGTAAGATCTCCATTTTCGGACAGCCAACACCATAGCCATAAGTTCCCTCTCATAAGCAGATTGTCCCTTTCTTTCTGCTGACAATGATTGACTATAATAGGCAATCAGTCGGTTATTTTGCATCAGCACCGCTCCCACACCTGAAGCGGAAGCATCAGTCTCCAAAATAAAAGGTTGGTTGAAGTCGGGTGTTAGAGACCAAAAATCTCTAACACCAACTCAGTCACAAAACAGAGTCCTACACAGCCAACAATCGCACCACACACACAGCCCAGAACAACACACCAGCAGTAATAATAGGAACAGAGATGGAATATAGATGAATATATATGAATATAGATGAATATCAGTAACTATTATTCCCTAGCTAGACTTCGAGGGCTAGCAACCTCCACAATAGCTAGCTTCGAGGGCTAGCAACCTCCACAAAACCAAATCCTATATCATAACCGAATGCCCTTGCCTTTCCCCTCTACACCCCTTTTATTCTCGTCGTGTAACTAACTCTCACCTGATTCCCTACTATACCCTCACATGCTAAATTTCTTCTGGAACCTACTGGAACCTAGTCTCAACAATACCCCCCCCGAAGAGTCACCTTGTCCTCAAGGTGGAAAGAAGGGCTGAGTGATTGCTTCCGGTGCATAGGGCTGAAGGCACATCAACTGATTGACTAGCTCATCTTCTTCGTCCCGTAATTCCACCGGCTGTTCTTCGTCAGCTAGGAGGATGTGAAACTGCTTCTCCCCGCATACATGCCCGAAAGTATATGTCTGATCACAACGGTAACAGAGTCCCTGTTGCCTCTTTTGTTGGAGCTCGTCGGTGGTCATTCGCTTGAAGGGAAAGATCTGCTCCCTTCGGAAACTCCGTCGTCCCTCATTACTCGAACTTGCTCCCAACTTGTCTGGTGATCTTCCCGGCAGTGGGACATTTCTCAGGTTGGCACTCTCGGTCGGGGTCGACGCCTTCCCCTCTTCGATCGGTCTGCGAGTGACGTTCCCAGGAGTAGGAGGCGGATTAGGGCTAACAGAGGGAGCTCTTTTCACTCCCCATATATTCGAACCCGACGACCCCAAACCTCCCAATACCTTCGGTGTTTCTGAGTTGCGATGAGACTGACCCATCAAGGCCCAGTTTCTTCTTTCGGTCATTTGGGCTAGCTCCATTAGCTGAACCAACGAGTCGGGTTGCACCATTTGTATTTCAGCCCTTATGTCATCCTTCAACCTGTTAACATATGCTGTCGTTACCACCTCCACCGTTACATCCCTCAGCATCGACGACACCACTTCGAACCTCTGATTGTAGTCGGCCACCGTCCCGGTCTGCTGAAGTTTCAATAGTTCCGCCAATTGGTTTCCGACCGTCGTGCTACCAAATTGTCGAACCACAGCCCTCTTGAACGACGCCCAGTCTGCTATCGGTGACCAGTTCTGCCTCCACTGGTACCAGCTTAGAGCTTCACCTTCCATGCACACTGCTGCCGTCGGTAACCACCGCTCCTGAGTCACGCCGTTCAGCTCAAAATACCGCTCCACTTGAAAAACCCAACCAAACGGGTCCTCTCCGTAGAACAGAGGAATTTCAAGCTTCCGATGGCTTTTATACACTCGTATCGGTTCAGTTTGAACCGATGTCTCTCCCTCAAATTTTTGCTCAAAACTTTCATCTACTTCCCCGACAACTTCCTTAGCCCTTCCCTCATTTTCTGTCCTTCTTAAAATTTCGTAGATGGAC
This sequence comes from Erythroxylum mucronatum, assembly GCA_027563825.1. Classification (NCBI taxonomy): domain Eukaryota; kingdom Viridiplantae; phylum Streptophyta; class Magnoliopsida; order Malpighiales; family Erythroxylaceae; genus Erythroxylum; species Erythroxylum mucronatum. Next base: position 23,482,618 of record JAOSBP010000008.1, read on the forward strand.
GCGATGTCTCCGGCTACCTTCTCAAACTTCGCCTCAACTCCCGCTATATCCTCAACTATCCTCAATATTTCTTTTTCTATATTTTCAATTCTACCCTCCATTCTCGTATTTACCATTCCCGATCTTAATCTCGCTCTGATACCAATTTGTTAGAGACCAAAATCTCAAACACCAACTCGATCACAAAACAGAGTCCTACACAGCCAACAATCGCACCACACACCAGCAGTAATAATAGGAATAGAGATGGAATATAGATGATATGAATATAGATGAATATAAGTAACTATTATTCCCTAGCTAGACTTCGAGGGCTAGCAACCTCCACAAAACCAAATCCTATATCATAACCGAATGCCCTTGCCTTTCCCCTCTACGCCCCTTTTATTCTCATCGTGTAACTAACTCTCACCTGATTCCCTACTATACCCCCTCATGCTAAATTTCTTCTGGAACTTACTGGAACCTAGTCTCAACAACCCTGTTAGCTGATCTAGTTTGTGGCATAATCTTTGATAACCCATTAATCCTTTCAAGGTTTTGATTGAGGTTGTCAAAGCATTTTAGTTATATAGTGGTAAGAACTAAAAAAAACTTATCTTTACTTTTAGAATCTTTACTTTTAGGGGCTTCCTTGATTGAATATTTTTGGTTTATAGTCCAAATAAGTATTGTTGGTGTTAGGTAATGGCTCTGAAACCATCTAATACAGGTCTTTTTGTGGGACTGAGCAACATTGTAACCAAGAAGAAATTGCCTCCATGCCCATCTAATCGCAAAGGACAAAGTTGATTGAGATTTCAATTTCCTATATTTTGATCTACTAATTGTCATGTTTAGGTTCTAAGTTGGTATGATGAACTGAGAGAATGCTTTTTGGATCTCTTGAATGATAAGTTAGGATTCTCAATGTGATTACTGAATTGATCAAGCATTTGAATTCCGATTTTTAAGCATCTTTTGCCTAGCTTATTTGTACAAACTTCTCACTTTCTCCTCTAATGATGTCTCTTGTAGAGTCGGTGGTGGTGCCAAGAAAAAGAAGTGAATTGTCGTTCTCAAAACTTTGTTTTGTTTAATTGGAATCAAATGATGATTTTATAATTTTCGAACTCATTATATTGCAGAAGTTATATGCATGTCATATATGAATTTGTAATTTGGCTAAACCTAAATTCTATACAAATTCGCAGGAGTAAATTCTATGCAAATTGAATCAAGAACAGTAAATCAATATGACTCAAAATCCAATTTGAGACAATATACATGTTTTTGGTTTTAGCTTTTATATTAGAAATCTCATCCTAGTGAGATTTTCCCTTTGATTCTATGCTGGTCACTCGCTACCAGTAGTCGGCGGAGATGGAGTACATAAGTCCCGAAGGCCTTCGACTTGACAGTCGTTGTCCAATGGAAGTATACTCTCTCTCTCGCTTTGGGTGTTTCTTTTTTTCAGTTTACGGGTTCTGTCAACATGGTGAACTGATTTTTATTCACTTTTCCAATGTGTCAGATGAGGCAACTTACAGCACAGATCGGTACTGTATCTAAAGCTGATGGGTATAGTTTGATCTTCCTAAAGTTTGGTTCTTTTTTCTTTTTGTCTTGACTTTTGGAAGGGAAACATTGGTTTGTTGTTTTTTTTACACTCCTTTCCTGCAGTTCTGCTGTTTTTGAGATGGGCAACACTAAAGTACGTGCAACAGTATATGGGCCTAGAGAGGTATGCTATTAATTTTCTGGTCGTGGAAGGTTTGCTATATTATTGTTGTGGGTGGAAGTTTGAGTTGGTCCATGTTGAGTTCTTGAGCTTTTTGTTACTTCTCCTCGTGTAGGTACATAATAGGAGCCAACAAATGAATGATCACGTGTTGGTAGGCATTAAGTTCGTACTTGTCTGTAGGAATATTTAGGTTTTTTGGATTGCAGATGTTTTGGTTATTAAATACTTGTGTGATCAGCGGAATTCACACTGGGATGTATTGTTGTTGTTGTGACTGTAACTGAGGTGCACTGCTAGTACAATATGGCTAATTTTAGTACTAGAGACCGCAAAAGAAAACCTAAGGGTGACAGGTGACTTTCTTCTCCTTAATGATGCTATTTCTTTTGTTTTTCCTGAGGTTATGAGGTTTACTTTTCTTAAGATACGTAAAAATAAACCATCTTTGTGTTTTTGCAAAAATAAGCAATATGCTATAACATGGTCATTCGATGAAAAGAGGGTAGCTCATGGCCTGTTGGATTCAAATAGACCATTAGGAAAATTGGGTTAAAATATTTGAACTTTGGGAAATTTTAGGGAGTTTTCCATCCCAACAAATGTACTTTTAGGAGTATAGCCTGTGTTGTTATATTAAGGAATCATGTGGTCTGCATAGTCAAATAAAGGAATGTGCAGGCATTGAGAGGATCATCTACCTCCTGAATTTCTGCATCCAATTTACAGTAAAAGCATTGACTTTTACTTTTGAGGTGGGAAGATAGCATAACAATGTCTTATGGATCCTGCAAATGCAAATGCTGCCCTAATTTGAGTTTTCTGTCCTCTTATTTTGTTACTATAATGGAAACTGTAGCATATATTCTTACAAGTTAATCTCGAGAGATATTTGTCTCATATCTTGCTTCTTGACAATGAAATTTTTTTCCCTGTTACATAAAAGGCGATCAATAGAGATATCCTTACTCATTCGACAGACAATGGAAGCTTGCATAATGAGGCACCTGATGCCTCGTTCTCAGGTTCTACTGCAACTTTTAGCAACTCTGTTATAGATAACCTTACTGTAGTTATCACTTTTTCTAAAGCTTTCTTTGCAGATAGATATATATTTGCAAGTTTACCAAGCTGATGGAGGTGTTAACAATTTGATCTTCATTTTGAAGTTCCTTAAGCAGCTCTTTTATTCATATTGATAGATGCTGTCTGTAGGAACTAGATCAGCATGTATAAATGCGGCAACTTTGGCGCTAGCAGATGCTGGAATACCCATGTGCGATCTAGTCACTTCATGTAGTTCTGGATATCTTAATAGCACTCCCATCCTTGGTAAACTACTGAATTTCTTTTGTTTGGCATGCATGGATCATGAAAAAAAGGAATTGATAATGATGTTGACGTTTCATATGGTCACAGATCTGAACTATGTTGAAGATAGTGCAGGAGGTCCTGATGGCACTGTAGGACTACTGCCTAAATTGGACAAAGTGACTCTTCTTCAGGTTGTCCATCTGGAAAATTGGTCATTTGATTTCTAGAGAGCCATTTGTTTTATTTGGTGATTTTTGGTCATGTAAATTAGTTAACCTTTGGCAGTGATGCACGTATTGTGAGCAATATAGTCTCATGTCACTTCTAGAATTGATCATATGTTCCCTTCTCTAGCCAAAAGTAATGTAAGTGAAAAATAGTGATTGGTGGGAAGTGAGAGAGATATGAAAGAAAACACTTTGGCGTTTCTTGTGCCTTGAACAAACCTTGCAGAGCCTACTTCAATATGCGTCTATTTGTCTAGTTTATGGAGGAAATTGTCTGGCGTTTTTAGAGGTTACAATTTTTCTACTATGTTCAGCCTCTATCTTATTTCCTATTACTTACTAGGAGGGTTAGAGCTGCTTCATCCCCATCCATCTGTCTCTGTTATGTTGCTCTTTCAACTTGTTGAGAATTCATTTT
>JAOSBP010000008.1:23498148-23520181 GCA_027563825.1 Erythroxylum mucronatum
AACTCCAATTCAAGTAGATTATTAGAAGATCTACTTAAAATATTGGCTACTAACACCATTAACTTTTAAAAAGATGCCAAGTTTAACATAAGAACTTGGAAAATAAGATGAGTCAATTAGCAACTATAGTTAATCACTTGGAATGATTGCTAATTGACATATTGAACACCTAAGAATTCTAGTAGATGCTTTGAACATTCATGAGTGCTCCTATTTTATTCTAGCAAATCTCATCATCTTCCATTGCAATTTTCAGCCATATTACTGTTAAAAGTATGCCCAAATCATGATGATAGAATAGGAAAACAACCACAAACCCACAACTCTCAGATGTATAATAGAATAAACAGTCTAACAATAACAATTTCATATTTACTTTCCATATTTGTTTCATTAAAGCTAATGAACTAACTTCAGGAGGACACTGCCACACACATGGGACAATTCCGTTTGACATTCAATATAGGAAAACACTGCCAAATCAACATCCACAAACACAAGCCATACTGCAAACTTCCCAAACACAATCACATTCATGATAGCATAACCCAAAGTTGCCAAACACTCCCAAATACATGATAGCATAATGCAGAGTAATCTCAGAAAAATTGAATTACCTGTTAAAAGAAACACAAGAGACTTGTTAGAGTATCAGCAACCTGTCACCGATCAACAACAACCCAGCAAACCTTAAACACCAAAAAAGACAAAGGTTAAAAGCTTTAAAAGGAAACCATCGGATGAAACATGCAAGAAAATAATTTTTGTCTATCTGTTCAAATCAACCCTAACGCAGCGTAAAAATACTGTCAAATCTATTTCCGACCCAACCCAAGAAACAGAGAAGAAGACGACTATTGACATCCAACCAGACAAACCTCGAGATGAAGGTGGTGGGGAAGAAGGGTCATGTGCGAGAGACAACATCCGCCGAGTCGACAGAAAGAGGACTGATGGGGTTGTGGGTCGAGAACGGACGAGGAGTGATTCGACGGTTGAGGGAGACGCAGGTGAGCCGGAGGACAGACGACAACCGAGAGAGAGGAGGGCTAATTTGGACAACGGCTAAGCTATTGTTTCGGAGACAGAGACATAATGTCCTTGTCCTTCGCTTTTGCGAGAGACAAAAAATTGTCTCTGTTATCCGGGGACAGATGACAAAACGTGAGGGACAGCAACCAAACAGGTATAGAGGATGGGATTTTTGTGTTCTGTGCTTTGTCCCCTGTGACGGGGACAGCAACCAAACGTTACGTAAGTAAGTGAGATGTATAAACTCTGTTACAAGTCTTACGAGAAAATCAATCTCAAAAGTTAGCTTAAAGGATGAAAAAGCTCACAAGTCTATAAATCTCACATTAGTCTCTTTTATTACCGATATGGGACATTAGACCGTAACATTCTACCATACTTCGCAGCCTAGGCATTGACGGGTCGATTGTGCGCTAGCCTTTTTTAGCCCCGGGTTAATATTACTATACCAACGTCACCACCCGCGAACTCATGGACTAACTATGCGCTAGACCTTTTCTAACTCCGGACGAACATTGCAATGCTAGCGTCACCACTCATGAAAGTGACACGAAGATTTAAAAAAGTAATGTTAGCTCTAATACCAATTATTTCAAGTCTTATAAGAAAACCAACCCTAAAAACTAAGAATGAAAGAACCCATAAGTCTATAAATTTCACATCAAGTCTCTTCTATTACTAATACAAGACAATTAAACTGTAACAAACTCAGAGCAGGGATCTTACGCAGAAAATGAGAATTGAAAGGCAACGTAACCTGAATATGCAAGGAAAATGGTTTCCGATTTATCCATGGGATATGAAACCGTTACAACAAATTTGCTCATATTAGCTGAAATAGTACAATTGTACTCGAGAATTATATTCATAGTATTTTACAATCTTTTCAAATTTGAGAAGCCGTGACGACTCAGGAAAGCATGACCTAACGGAAGTAAACAGATACCGGAGGAATATCAATGTCATTGTCCTCATCATCCTCGCAGGCCACGACAACGTCAAAGTGGCCTCGGTAAGCAGGCAATTCTACTTTGGCTACTTCCCTGACCAGATCCACCATTTTCTTGTCCATTCTATCTTTATGCCGAGGGAACATGCTATTGAAGAGTAGGCAACTACCGCATGAGATGCTATACGCGTTAAGCCCCCTATCCTTGAGCCATTGGATAAGTTCACGCAGTGTAGGATTATCTTTTAGAATCCACCGGTCCCATACAGTCCAGCTCATGTCCCGATGTTTTACCACCTTGGGTGGGACTGGCTCAGCCATCGAGAACAATGGAAGTGCTAGGTTGGCAAATGTATTTCGATAATCCTCCAGCTTATGTCCACCGTCCAGAACCTTGTACAACTCCAGGCAAACAAGACCTGTGGCCATGGCTGTGGATGTAGCAATGGCAGGTATAATCCTTCCAGCAATGAACTTGGCTTTCAGCTTGTCAACCTCAGGAATGCTGTAGTTTCTAGCTCTCATGTTCGCCAGTCCAGCTATGAAATCCATGTGATAGTTCGTATCATCATCCTGCATGCCAACAGAAATTTGTCACTACCATGAATGGGCTCAAGGCTCTCAATACAAAAAGCACTAGTGGATTACAACACAGTCCCTTAGATTGATGAGGAAAGACCTTCTCAAATTGAATTGGCCTCATCCTAAATGCAGGTGGTAGACTCTGCTTGCAGATCTCCAACTTCATGATTAGATCCTTGATAATTACAGCTTCATCCCCAGATGCAGTAGACAGACTAGTAGCCTTCTCATCTGTCACAATTTTTGCATCTTTGTTGGGTTCAAATTCAGGTACAATCACCTTCTCAACAGCCTCAGCAAACATTTTAGGATCTTTTACCCAATCAGGGATTGGAATCCCAAATGTCTCTGCTCGCAGTATGGATCCTGCCGTAACAAAATGAACATGACTACGATCTGCAGCAGAGAACTGAAGTGCATGTGGGAATCTCTTTGGGGCTGACCAAAATGGAACACCAGTACTAGTCAAAGCATCTTCAGGAAATGTGTAAGTCAACTGCTCAACTCGATTGGCGAAATAATCTTCAAACCTGATTACAGGAATACAAAATTTAGACGGCATGAAAAGAACAAGAATTATAGAGGTACCATGAGATAGGAGTACATACTTTAGCCGGGCCCACATGACACAATCCTGAAATGTCTGACACTTTTCCTTGTCCAGGCACTCAAGAACACGCTCCAAAGTATCCTTTGCCTGAGCATCACCAGCATTGATCATAGAAGTTGTATATTCAGAGGGATCTGATAAGTAGGCATTCACTTCTGTTGGGGTTTTCTCAAGTAAGCCCTCAAATTCAGATCGAGCCCATGTCAAGCAGTGATCAATATTGTGTGGGAATGAGTGGACAGTGCACATGGGTGCTTGTTTCTCGGGTGGATCCCTTGAAGCACCATAATTTTCAGTTAGATGGGGAATTACCATCTGAGTGTTGCATTTTGCACCAAGGGTTCCTGACTCAAGAAGTGGCTTCTGGAAGTACAAACACCTCTGATCAACATATAGTCTTGCATTGACATTGTCCAAAGCATTTATGACAACAGTTAAATTCTCCCAGAAGGTATCATCAAATACATTCTCAGTTTCCGGTCCAACACGGTTCTGCAATGCTTCAATATTAAGCAGAGGGTTAATAGACGAAGCAGCAGAAGCAGCAACAGTGGATTTGGCCTGACCAATGTTCCAGTCACGGAAAAGGAACTGTCTACTTAGATTACTCTTCTCTATAACATCGTCATCAGTTACTGTAAGCTTTCCTTCACCACATGAAACCCCCATAAGTGCTACATTTTTTAAGAATTCACAGCCAAGCGCACCAGAACCAACAATAAAGACATTAGCATCCTCCATTTTCTTCTGGAGCTTGGATCCAAAAACTGAAATTTGTGCATCATAACGAGAATTTAATGGCCTATAATCACTAGGATCCACATTCTCCTTAGGAAGTGATTCCAATGAGTCGAAATAGAAAAACTGCAGCAGGAAACAAAAAAAGAAACGTCAGCTTACCAGAACAACAAATCAAATTAAACAAAACGTTGCATAAAAATGCCAGATAGACACAAACTAATTCAAATGTCTGAGACCATTACTATTGGATGGGTTAAGTAGCACTATCTCCACTATAATCTTCATTTTAAAAGATGGAACATTTAATTAACATACACAAATATGCATACTTAGCATACCTATAACAATGATCAAACAGCAGGATCGAAAGCAAAGAACTAATAAAAACCTGAAAGAGAGGATGGAACTTTCCAGAGCATGCTTTGACAACTTCCTGCCCCACAATACCACCAAACATGGCAGCCATTGGATTCAGTACAGCCCTGGCTCCGAAGGCAAAGTGACGTAGAAGTTTTGGGTTGATGTCCTCCACCCTCCCATCTCCCAAGCTTTCATTGATGCTATTAGCAACAGATATCAGCTTCTGAGCATCCTCTTCTGAACCAGCAGTAGGGAAGTGACCCAACTCGCTGACAAATTTATCCAGTGCTTGGAATGCCAAATGTAGCAGAGGTGGCCGATCAAACTTGGAAAAATCACTCAATAAAAAGTCACCAGGATTCTTAAGAGCTTCACTCAACGGCTTAAAATTTATCGTCTTAGGTTGTTTCACCTGGGTAACTATTCCACCCTTCTGATACGCACCAAAGTTTTTAGTGTCCTCCTCAAGTATAAATGAATAAGGTCGGGCACTCTTAATCTTCCTCGGTTTACCATCATTCAGTTCTGTCATTCCATGGACTTCAGAGAAAACAACAAGATCACCATCTTGAAACTCAAGTCGTTCATCGTCAACACATGATACAAGTGAAGGGTTGTCATTGCTGATTGATGCAATTATACCAGTATGTGGCTCCTCACCATCAACATCGAGAACAGTGAATTCAGGTCCAAAGTCGCAAAATACAGAACCAAAAAGGCCTCTGACTTCAGCCTTAATAAAAGATATTGGAGGTTGATGATTATGGCAGTAATCATCAAACTCAATAGCTTTGTTAAGACTGATATCAGTAAATACAACAGCCTGTAGAAAAGAAAAAATTAAGTAGGGGCATCTAAGCACTATAAGTTGCATTAAACGCAAAGGAACTCATAAGTAACTTTGAAACAGAAAAAAGACAAATCAAGGCACCAAAAGGTCAACATGTTTGTATCGTCTTGCTCCTTGAACGTCAACTTCCATAAATTTCCTCAAAAAACTCTTTTCCAACAAATTTGAAAAAACAACTGCTAAGTTCTGAGACAGCTTATCTTTTACTTTAAAATCTTACCACGGCACCAACAGCTTTCCTAGCTATTGCTGCTTTACATTATGTTCTATCTTGGTTTACATAACATTATCAACAGTTATTCCTCCACAAATTGTGTTTGAGATCAACTATTGCAATGACAGAAATTCTCCATCATATATCAGGACAGCGATAGCAACTGCAAAGTGACATCAATGCAAAGGAAGTTCTTCATGGTTATAGATCTTAGAGCTTCGCAGTGATAACATTTGATGCATCTAATAAACTCCTCACTAAGCACCTTGAGCAGCGTCTTTATTCTGTTGCCAAAGTATTTGTTGAAACAGAAGATAGGAGAAATGGCAGACTCAACTCTTTCAACATATTTGAACATGCTTTAAAAAAAATTGATCCATGATCGCCGCACTCATGGACGTCTTTTACCATTCAATCAAGGAAAGCTAACCACCCAGTTCTTTCTTAATACTAGCTTATGAAAAAAAATAAAAAGGCTGGCAAATACCTGGAAATTAGAAAGAAGTTCTTTAGTCAATTTTGTAGTTAGGGTAGATATCAACACGGCATTATTGAGTTCCTGCAACTTCTGAACAGAAGCGAGTGCCCTGTTTTTACCTACATCACTCTCTGTGAAAACAAAATTACTAGCCAAATCCCACAACTCCACTGCCCCTTCATCATGCAATGTCACAGATTTGACACCGGCAAGTATTAGGTTTTTTGCTGCAACAACAAATGACAAATACCCTATTAGAAGACTTCACAGCAATTAGAACAAGAATAAAACACACAAAAGTCATTTCAGTTGTTTTTTTTTTCATTCCATCCAATCAAAGCAGTTTGCAAAACCCAACTCCCTCTTTCAAAACCTCTCTCCCCCTCAGCCAGTCCTTTACACACAACCTACTAACAAAACATGGAAAACGTATTCAAAGAGAAACTATCTTGAGAAGGCTGGTAAAATCAACCAAACAGTAAACAATTACAGCGGTCATAGGTTTACACAAGATCATTGATCAGCTAGTTATTGTGTCCTTCACATCTAGGCCAGCACTCTACCCTACTCGAAAGGCCTATAAGAAGTTGACTGCGGTTCACAAGCCCAAATAGATTGTAACCAATAGCGGAAATACAAGGGCAGGTTTGAAGAAGTACTAGCAGCAGATAGTTCCCTTATTTATGATTTAGTGTTTTAAAAAGGTTGTTTCTTCGTAAACAGCGAAGAAAAGATGCAAAAGAAGCCAAGAGCATGTAGCTGAAGGAAGAACAAGAGCCTGAGTAAAGCAGGTTACAAAATTGAAATTCGTAACTATCCTAATTAATCAAGAAACTCGTTATCTTTAAAGAATCCACAACTGCCATCGATCACTAATTTTCTAATCAACGTTAAACTATATCAAAATTATAATCAATAGCTTAACGAGAAAAATGGCTAAAATGGAAGAAGCAATCGATTATCCTCACCGATCTCAGCACCCAAACCCTGCATCCCGGAGACAAGGACATTGGAAGCAAAAAGCCGGCGCATGGTCTCGCGGCCGTATACGGCCAGCTGCCGGCTGTGAAGATCCTCATCGATGTCGTTCTGATGCGCATCAAAAGCCATGGTCACCGATCCGCCGATATTACTACCAAGAGAGTGGTTGCTACTGTTACTGTTGTTGTCGATCACGCTACTACTGCTGTTGTTGTTGTTATAACTAGCTGTTGATTGATGCTTTTTAACAGACGAAGAATCTTGAGAGTAGTTCTTCTCTTCTTCTCCTGCTTCACCAAGCGATCTTTCAACAGGTCGCTTTCTAGGAAGCATAAAGTGCAGTAAAGTGCCACAAAACCCTAGAGATATTAGGATAATAGCCATATATTAACAAAGATCGGTCCCAAAACGGCAAGCCGTGACCCTAACCCTAGTAGCTTGAGCATGATTCGAAAGAAAGATTAAGAAATAAGAGATCAGATAAAGAGCGAAGAAACTTACCGATTAGGAGAGTGGCAGATCAAGGCAGGAATACAGAAAGTTTGAGAAATGGAGAGTAATTGGAGTGTTTGGCTGCGAAGAATGCAAAAGAAAATAGAATAGGGAGGATTTATAAGAGAAAAAGAAAGATGGTCTTGGGGGCATTTATGGATTCGCATATGTACCCTGAAGCTGGGCCCACTAGGGTTTTGTTTCGTCCCTGTACCATCGTTTTGTTCTGTTGGAGCGAAGTGAAACTGGAAAGAGTGGCGAAAGGGTAGGAATTTGGAGTTTTCGGCTTCAGATCTCCCGTGCCCTTTTTCCTGTGCTATTCTGTACCTAAGCCATCTTAACCATTCATTTAAATGGTTTGAATGGTTGAGATGACTTGGGTACAGAGTAGCACAGGGAAAAGGGTACAGTAGATCTGCTCCCAGAGTTTTCACGCCTAGACGTAAAATTGTTTTGCTAATTCGCTTTATATATTTTAGATTATGTTAGTTAGGTTTAGCACATCAAGAAACAATGAATTTTAGCGTCTTAAAATTCATTGTTTCTTGAAGACATCCTAGAGTGAGTAAGGATAAATGTGTGGGATAATTTTGTCTTTTCTCGTAATTTTAGACAATTATTAATTATATTTTTTATTTTTTAAATAAAGTTACATAATTTGATAAAATAAAGGTAATAAAATGACATAATAAATTATCTAAATTAATAGGTTAAAGTTTGGGAAGAAAATAAATTCCAATTAGTATATACCGAATCCATATCGTGCTTGTGACGAAGAATCTCAATATGGAAGTTATATGTAAAAGTTAAGGTCTTCTGCAATTGCTTATATCATTCGTAAGCATCTAGATCCTTTGACCCGTTAAGAATGTTTACATATTCAAAAAATTGTAGAAAGACGTTAACCACATATCAGTGCACGTTTTCTGTGGAAATCTTGAAAAATTGGAGCTTGATTTGGCTACGAAACTGCTTCGAAAGTTGGGATAGAACCGAAATCAGATATTACGCATTTTTTTCGTTTTTAACCCTTTTATAAAGACACATAATAAGGTTCATGCTACGTGTTACGAAATAGGCCACGAACATGCTACCGAAAGTCTTATACATGATTAAATGGATGAGGATTATGATCTCCCTAATTTGTCCTTTATATAGAAGCTAAACGTTAACAGTTGTACAAGAACTCTGGAGTTTCTTACCATTGCTAAAAATACAGTGGCATATGGCCATTCATTTTCAGAGAACTTAGTCAACAACCAACTAGCAAAGTGTGGCCCCCAAGGAATTGGCCAGTAAACCATAAAAAGTAGAACCAGGATGGTGACTCCTTGTGTACACCAACAAACCACCCTTCTGAAAAGCTGACTGAGATCAAACCGTGATTTACTACCCTCACTACTCTGTCAAACCAGAGTGTAGGGGCGTCTAGGGTGGGCGATTCCACCTTTTGAGATCAAGGATATTGCAAAAGAAATAGATACATTAATCATGTTTCGTGAATCTATGTATATCCAAATAGGGATCAATTTTGGCTCCCAAGAAGAAGGCATTGTCATTCTGGCTTTTTTACCTTTTCCGTATCAGAAAGCATTGCCTTTTGCAATGGCCAAGGCCCAAAAAAAAAAGAAAGGCCTTGCGCTTAGTCCTCTGTTCTAGTTTTGTCTTTACAATCTTAGAATTTCTGATTTAGTCCTTGTACACGAGTTTTGATAAGACGAGGGAGTAATGGAGGGTATAATTGGGAAACTACTGACTAAAAAGGTCTGTTCTGTTAGCATACCTTTTCAACCTTGGGGCCTTAAGGTGGCAGTGCCTCATAGCTAGCAATCACTACTTGATGGCTGCCTCTTACTCCTAAAATAGAGGCAGCGATCCTGATGAGAGCTGCCTCTTGCTATTCCTTGACCGAGTCTGGGTTCCCTCTACCTTCAAAGCTCGATGTTTTCTTCTAGTTTTGCGTAGAACTAGAGCATCTAATATAATGTAACTAATTAGTTTATGAAATGTAATGCAAATGTCTTTAGTGAGAGTTCGAGGAAAATGAACATGAATAAAACGATACCTCTTCTCTGCATGGTTAGCGGATTTAGCTGTTCACATGATGCAGTTCTAAACATTGCTAATAGGGATCAAGGTCCAGATATTATAAGCAACACTTATGAGAGCATGTCAATTGGACAAGTTACTGTGTACTACCTTCCCTAACGACTGAACACAGCTGAGGTAATAAAGAAAGCACCCAGAACTTAATATACACTTGTATGCAAATTCTCAGCATCATTAACTCTTGGTGTTGTTTTCCACATTTCCGCAACATTTTAAGCAATAGATTGTCTTAAAAGCCAATTTTTTACAAGTTGTATGGCCTACAATCACATGTAAGTGCTAAAACAGACCGGTTATATGATATAACTTTTGCAGGTCAAGATGAGTAGTAGATAGAACCAAATCAAACCTAGATAAGGCAAGGAAGGTTCAAAACATGTTAGTTACACATGACAGAGAGTTTTCATTTAAGTGAACAAAGATGTTCCAAATGAAGAGCCATCCTAAACCCATCAACCCAAAATAACACCAGGTAAAGAAGTTGGAATGTATCAAACAGGCAAAATGATGCTCATTTGGTGAGAGGTGGAGGAGGGGAAAGTTAACAACAAAAATCTCAAATGCATCATGCATGAAGCACTAAGAGGAAACTAGCAAATCTTTACTGTCCGTATAACCATCACATTTCCAAATAAATAGAAAACTTAACCAATGAAGAAACAAATAACACACTCAAGACATCTTGGTTACTAAAGTTCATTTCAGAAAAGCTTAGACATGTCCTGATGTCCAGAATATAACTTTTACGTGGAAAACATCCAGGTAGATGCTTCCAAGTGACTAGGGATTGAGCTTTCATTTTCCAGCACAGAGGGCTGTGGAATGGTTACTCATCCCTCACATTAACACCATAATTGTGCTTTTGACACCTAAAACCACATGCTTGTCATTACATTTATCTACAAACAACACTTGTTCAGGGCATAGATTTCCCTGATATTCCTCAGATTCATTCTGCTGCCTTCCTAATTTTACCGACAAATTCTTTTACTTTTTGCAAGATTCACAAGAACGTTATCAGTCCATTAAAAACTGGATGATAACTACATGTTCAACAAAGTCCTTACTTGAGAACAGTCTTCTAAGTTAGAGACCACATTAGTATTAAACTACGCGCAGAAGAAGATAGGGATGAATAGAAGGCTTAACATAGAAGCTATATTATGAGTTTTGCCCTCTCGCAAGCAATGTGAAATGCCAAGTCATTCATGGATATACAAATGAAAGCATCTCTAATATACCACCACCAGGCATTATCTTTGTTATATATCAGATACTTTGGCCTACATTATCAAGAAAGCAATCTAGGTATGTTTTGCCCCCATTATTTAATTCTAGTTCATAAGTAATATTCACGAGTAATACTCAAACATAAGGTATATATATGACATCTTTTGCTATTTGAGCTTCCAGAGTCTACAATGATGAGCAAAATGGCCAATAGATGAGGGCCATCTTTTACACACAAATGATTGTAAGCAGAGTACAGTCTGAAAGAGAAAAAACTAATCTGTTACCTACTACTGTTGCTAAAGCGAAGCAAAATTGAGAGAATTTCTGAAAACTGAGGACGCTTTGATGGGTTATTGTTCCAGCACTTTGTCATAAGAGATTTTAGGATTGCCGGGCACTCTTTGGGGATCTCAGGCCTTAGGCCACAAGCAGCTATGCCAACTGCTGCTTGCACAGGTGAATATGCCGCATAGGCCACCTCACCAGTCACCAGCTCCCAAATCACCATCCCAAAACTATATGCATTACTCATCCAAGTCTCAGTAACAGTCTCCGGATCACCAGCAATAATCTGTTTCCAACCAAAAAATATAGCTATTACATATATGAGCAGCTAATGCAGAATTTACAAATGTAAAAGGGCCATAATCACCTTAAAGCTCATAAGATCCAATGATGGAGAATGCTTATTACAAAATACACTATAATAATATATCTCAATTCCAACAATATTGTAAAAATACAGCATCCTTACGCAACCGATAGGATAGAAGAGTAACCACTTCAAATAAATGGCAAGTATAATAGGCTAATAAATAAGGATTGTGATTTTGACGTGCATGTAACAGTGCCTATATTCAGATACTTCAAGATATATAGCTGAGAAAAACTTTACTCCTGATCAATGTCAATTCATCTATCAACAAATAAATTCATGTGGGAGATGCTACAATGAGACTAAGGAAAGAGTACAGACCTCAGGAGCTAGCCATCGATAACCATCAGTTTCATACTCCACGGCCTCACCCAAAATCTTACAAGCAGTGACAATGCCCATATCCCCTAAACAGGCATTCCCGTGCCGGTCCAGCAGAATTCTCTGGGTGTTAAGGTCTCTATACACAACATCATGATCATTTACAAATTTAATTGCTTCTGCTAAATCTGTAGCAATTCTTACTATCTCCTTCATCTGAAGCTTCCTGTTTCTCATAATCAACTCACTAACTGACCCACCTTCCATCAATTTGGTCACCACACACAATCCATGATTCTCATCTACACATACACCATAAAATTGCAAAATGTTCTTATGTCCACACGTCATTAACTCCAAAAGATCTCTGTGGAGTTCAAACTCATAAGCATTCCCTTTGTCACACCCTTTGAGCTTCTCAATTCCAACCCTTCTTCCCTTGTAAACTCCCTTAAAAGTACTTGGTCCGACCTGATCAATAAACTCAAGATGATCAGAGTTCAAAAGCCATTTCGCAATATCTTCTCCACCTGACTGGATCGTTTGCCATTCATCAACAGATACAACAAATGATGAAGTGGGCAAGGGCATCTCAACCTGAATCTTCATGTTCGAATTATCAATCCCATTCTTGTAGCTTTGTTCGGAAGGATCATCTTCAAAATCACCAAGTTCTCTCCATCTAGTGTTCTCTTCTTGACAACCACAAAGGCTAAAAGGAAGCTTCACTGTGGTGGGTTTGGGCCTCTTCATAGCTGATTTCAGAGCATTTTCTATACGGACTTTGAACAAGTTCTCTTGTCCTGCTTGTACTAAAAGATGAACAACCCCAAGAGTAAAACCTTTCTTCTCAAAGATCTGTATCTTCTTGTAGCACATGGAAGCACTATCCAGTGCGCCAGACATGGCTGGCCAAGAAATGGAATAGTTGCAGGCAAATGTGAGTTTGAATACAGAGCCTTGTACTTCATCATTAGATACTTCTTGGATCACCATTGCTGGGGACTCATCGACTGACGCTTGTTCTATCAACTTTATGTGTAGAAACACATCTTTCATGTCAAACCCTGCCTGTGAGTAACTGTAAATGGAAGCAAAAACACCAACAAAGAAATGGATGAGAACATAAAATTAATGGATAACAAAAATCCATGATGGAAAAGAAGAAATTCAATTAAAGGCAACAATTTTAAGCACGACTCTTATCTTTTTCGGAGAATATCAATAAATCTGTACAAAACAACGTCTTTCTACCTCGTTAATAAAACAAAAAAATAACGAAACTCCATGGCAACAATAACTATGTAAATATAGACCCGCGACACAAAATTCATTTCATTTTTTTTTTTGAAATTACAAAATTCATTTCTTTGTAATTACAAATTCATGATTCTGCATTTTCACCGCAAACAAATAGAACTAGATCCAAAAATAATAGAATAATGTTTCAAAACGTCCAAACCTGAGAGGAAAGGAATCATAATGTTTCTTGATATTGGACACGAGCTTCTCTGGCAACTGACTTCCAGGATACAATTGAGTGAGGCTCCGAACAACGCTAGCCCACACAACCTTCCTACAGTTCTCAGCCTTATTACCATTACCTTGTTGTTGTTGTTGCTGCTGCTGCTGCAGCTGCAACACCATTTGTTGCCGACTCATTTGAGGGTCACGAGCAGAGTCGAGATTCAGAGAGTTCTTAAGCGACGCAATCGCCTCGGACACGTTGCGGCTGAGCTTCTGGAACCGCTTCTGCATCGCGGACGAGGGTGCAGTGTCCCTGCTGGGCAGGATACCACTGGCCGAAGAAGACGAGATTTCGGACTGTAAATTAGTTTCCGATCGGTCTTGGGTTCGCATCAGGACTTGCTCCACCATATCCTCGTCCGTGCTGGCTCGACTCGACCAGCACTCCAGTGCTGCAGCCATTGGCTTCTAAGGAAATGTGGGTGTCGAGTCACTCAAGCCAAAGCTAAGATAAACAAACCAAAGCTAAGTTATTGCAAAGGCAAACGTCATGGATTCCCCAAGAAGCAACCCTAAGTCTAGAATTGGAATCTACCCAGAATGCGACACAGAGAGTGCAATGACACGTACCTGTTATTGTTAAAGTTAGCAGATCAGAGCAAGTATGGAATCCGAGAAATCGACAGAAACCCGAGTGTTTGGTTCCAAAGAAAGTAATGCACATCATTATGTGTGAGAGTGGGAAGAGGAGTGGTGAATTCTGGTGTGATTGTGATTAGAGAGTAGGGTCCACGTGGAAGACAAGTTCCGAGTACATTATTTGTTTTCAATCATGTGACATTGGTTGTTGTCGGGTCAGTTTGTGTTCCTAATCTAATATTTATAGACTTGTATGTATATCTAACTACGATCCATAAATAGAGACTGTTGACCTTCCGACAAGCTACAAGGTAAAATATATAAATTACTGCAATAATTTAAATTTTTAATTGCAAGAATCTAGTAGAGTTGACCGATCCGTAAGTTTAGAGTAACCTACGGTATGACTTGGGAAATCTTAAACTGGTAGTCGAGGAATATCAATGTCGTTTTCCTTGTCATCCTCCGAGAAGGTCAAAGTGGTCACGGTAGGTATATGAAGTTTGGGACGGATCTTTTATTCATTTTTTTCTGTACTTATCTTGTCCCATAAATTTTAACCACTTATTTATACGAGATTCACATAAATAAATGACTGAAATTTATAAGATAGGATAAAGGCAGAAAAAAAATGAACAAAAGATTCCGACAGATGCAGTTTACATCCGTCGCCAGATTTTCTTATCTACACTTTCTTTTTGACGTATAAGATTAAGGATACAACACTCGTGTTTTTGAAAAGGAATAGAATCATCACTAGTTATTTCTACTTAATCTTATTTGCCAACTCCTCGTATAATTAGTACATCATCCTTACATTCATTTAAGTATGATTGCATTACACATTTGCTTATTTTTAGAACCCATTGTGTAAGAGGAAACAATTTTTTCATTAGCATAACTTTATTATATGATATGTTGAAAGTATGTATATCATTAACGTCATCAGTATTAGCACTTTACCAATTATCACAATAAGAGTGATAACTCTTTTTATGTTACACGTAATCTCCTTTAAATTTTATACAGATTGTGAAAGATACTTTAAAAGTTTTAGTAAATATTTTCTTAATAAATGTTATCAAAGTATAGTTTTATATGAAAATTTCTTTTTATAATAATAATTTATAATTTTTTTAGTCACATATAGTGCACTAATTATTATTTTATATAGCATTAATTATTTTTAAAATTCAAAATTTTATTTAGTTTGTTAATGTTAGTTAAACTATAAATCGCTAAAAAGTATAAATTGAAAAAATTAAAATTTTTCAATGTAAAAAGTAAATTTAATTCTTTTCTTTAACTCCCCGATAGTACCTCCCATTTCTCTAAAAGTTTTCTTAACTCCCTAAAATTGATAAGACCATAATTTTTCAAAAAAGATATTCTTATCTCAATTAATTCAATGATTTATTAAAGCATCAATATCTCTCATCTTCACTCCAGCACTTTAATCTACTAGCAAGATTATGTAAGGTTAGGTTTGGCAAATAAGCTCAAATCTGGTCTGACTCAAAATCAACAAGTTTGTTCTAGTTTGATTGAATTTCGGGTCAAGCTTAGGCTCAGATTACTTGGCCAAAAATTAACAATTCTGGTTTGGTTTGATCAAGTTTGAGTTCGAGTTGTTCTACCTAGCCTAAAACTTTTTAGAAAAATGATATTGTTTTATATAAAATAACCTTTTTCTATGGATTTTAAATTAAAAAATAAAAACATGGATCAAATTGTCCATAAGTAAGTACTTATGTCATTTTCAAAATTTACCTATATCCATAAGCATATTCTTTGTTGTTTTTGTTGGTAGAGTTATTGAGATTACTGCAAAACAAAACCAACCTTAACAATTGGTATTCCTAGGGCAATAGGGTTCTTTATGTAATACGTAACACGTAATGATACCTTAGTTACATATCATATATCGAACGTGAACGGCAAAAAATGAAGAAATGTAGAAAATACCTTATTTGGGTCTCCGTAACTTCAAACGAGCTTTTCGAAGCCGAAACGAGCGCAAATCCACTGCCGTCTATACGGGAACGACTCTCTGGGACATGAGTAAGGTCTTTTTATAGTTTTCTCAAAACCTAAGTTCTCTTAACGGATCAGAGAATTCTTATGCTTATGATTGATTTTATGAGCAACTGCATGAGATCTTAATCTTTATATGTAGCTTCTATATCAGGCTTCCCCATCACAAGGCCAATATAGGTCCGGTCCACACTAATCGGGATCTATTTTCCATCTAGACTTTGACCCATTGATTTAGATTATTTATTGGGCCACTTTATTATCTTTATCTGGATCAAATTACGTAACTTAACTGATAAGTTATTAAAAAACTAAAAAATGCAATTAATAGTTGTTCAACTCTCCCCCTTGGATGAGGATTAATTGTATTTTTGACTCTAGTTTAAAAACAATTAAAAAAATCGGTTAAGCCACACTACTGTATTAGTTGACTAGGTTTTAAAAACAAAACATTTGATTCAAAGATAACGAAAGTCCATCATTCCGTCCTGCAAGGCTTTTGATACCGAAAAGTATCAAATGCATATGTCATGTATGACACATATCTAATACAATCACGTATACCTAATACCTCACTAACATGAATGGGAAAATGAAGTATGGCAAACTAGGATGTTTATGATCTAAATTATATCATCTTCGTTTGTAGGTCTCGATTTCTCCAACTTTATGCTAAATTGTATTAGAGAAATCTTGTTTTCTCTCACTGAATGCTAAACAATGTTAAAGAAAACTTATTTTCTCTCATTGAATGCTAAATACCATTAGAGAAAACCTTTATGTTCTCTAATTTAATGCTAAACTGCATTAGAGAACCCTTATAGGATTAAAAACTTATATTCCCCTATGTCATGTCAAACTTCATGGATATCCATTTAAAACTATATGTGTCTAAACTTGTCTTAGAGAACCTTCAACAAGATGGAACTATGCCCGGGAACAGATAGAATCAAACACACACGGAAGCACAAGAAACAAAATTGAAAAGATAGAAATAGAACACAAAGAGAAAAGGGGTTGCAAGAAAGTTGTTCAATGGAAAGAACCCTAAGAGAACCTATCTCTTAGAACCCTAGCAAGAATGTTGGTCAATGGAAAGAACCCTAAGAGAACTTGTCTCTTAGGACTCTAACCTTGGGACGTCACAAAGGAAGACCACTCCTTTGATAAGTCAAGTATTCTTAAAGAATACAAAGAAAGCAAGAAAGCTCTCAATATTATTTTTGAATGAAAAATCCCCTTTCAAAGTACATAAGGGTGCTTATTTATAGGAAAAACTTCCTAACTTAATGTCCTAAAGAAGAAACTAAATAAAAGGAAACAAAATAAACTTAGAAAGGAGTTGACTAGATGACCTTATTTAAAGGAAAACAAAAAAAGAAACTAATTAAAACATGATATAAACATATTGGATCTTATAGATCACGTCCTTCTCTTTATTTTTAAGTGGCACATGGTGGTCCCATGATATTTTAATGGAGTTCTCCCAATTGGACTCCATGTGGGCCTTTGGACACTTCATGTTGGGCTTCAAGGAGTAAGACAATGCCTTTTGGACCTTTATAAGATGAAATCTGACTCGACAATATGGGCTCTATCTCTTGAAGGTCTTGGATTAAACAATTCAATGCTTGCTTCATTGCTTTGGCACTAGCTCTTGTCATTGGGTCTCCAACATCTTGTAATGGATCTTTAGGAACATTAGACTTGAATGTTGGGCCTTTGATATGGGAATTTCGTTCAGCCTCTTTCCTTGCACATTTAGACTTCAAATCTGATCCAATTTTAGTTCCTAAGCCTCCTTTTGCAAGCTCATGTCCATGCAAGTCATGTCCTAGGTTTCCTTGAGGCGGATCACCCCATTTATGATTCTCTTCTTGTCTTTCACATGCCCATGGTTTTCCATCATATGCCCAATGACCTTTAAATGCTTAAGATCGACACATGGGGTGATCCGCCTCAAGGAAGCCTAGGCATGTATGATAACACGTATTATTGAGGATAAATGATGATCATCTCTATTGATGAACTATTATACTATCATAATACATCAAAATGTACAAATGTCTATGGAGCAAACATAACGCTCCGTTAACTAACAATGTCTAAGAACTTCAAAACACTTATATTGTATACTTGTGTCACAAACACAAGTGGGTGAAGTCCTTTAGTTAAAGGATCAAATAACTTTTCCTCAGTCTTTAAATGCTCTAAACCTTAATGTCACCTTTTCGTATCAACACCTTTATAACCAAATAATTAACTTTTAAATGATATGACCCCATGATATTCTTTGTTTTTATTAAACAACATGGCAAGAAGATTACCACAGTACAACCAAATTGGTCTAGCCATTGAATCAATCACAGATAATTCAGAAATTAAGTTTCTGAGCTAAACCGTCTGTGAAGTAGCCCCATAACATGCACTCTGCATGCAAAGTTGAGGAAGTTATCCATGTCTACTGACACACTTCCACGACATTGTACCATTTGCAAACTTAAAATTGTAACCTTAAGGGGACTTTCGATCATCCTGACACATGGCTAAAATTTGAATCTGAAGTCCCTACGAGGTTTCGTCTGTTGACTTTTCTATATGTCAAAATATAATCCTTAATTCCCTTTGGTATCTCAACACCCACTTGATTGCATTTCAATGGTCTACACCTAGGTTAACGAGATATTAACCAAACAGCCAAATGGTGAATGCAATGTCCTACCTAATACATAGCCTAGCATACATCAGGCTATCAACCGTACTAGAATATAGGACATTCCTTATAACCTCTCTCTTTACTTTATTCTTTGGATACTATGCCAAAGATTATCTCTCACTATGAGAGATAGGTGCTACGATAGGTTTACAGTTAACTGTATTAAACCTTTGTAACACACACTCAATGTATGCATTCTATGAGAGGTATGATGAGTGATGAGATTTGTCCCGATAAATCTGAATACTTAGGACAGAAGACGCTACACCAAGGTCCTTCATGTCAAAGTTCTTGACCAAAAGTTGGTTAACCTCATACAACATGGTCAAGTAATTTAACGTGAGCAATATATCATCCACTTGCAGTAATATGAAGATAATTTTTCTCCCCCTAACCTCATAGTACATACATCTTTAAATTTTATTTTCTATAAAGTTGAAAGAGGCCATAACCTCATCAACTGTAAGGTATCACTTTCAGAAGGTTTGATTTAAACCATATATTGATCTGCATAATACACAAACTATGTCAATTCCATCTGGATCTTAAAATCCTTTAGGTTGTACCATATAAACCACATCATAAAGGTCTTTACTCAGGAAAACAGTTTTAACAGCCATATGATGTAACTCTATATCATCATGAGCTACAATTTCCTTAATCACTCAAAATGTATCCTATTAGGATACGGGAGAAAAGGTAACACAAAGTTAACCTTTCTCTCTGAGTGAACCATTAGGCAACTGAGCGAGCTCATAAACCGCTGAACTTTATCCTAAAATCCTTTAGGTCTTAAAACTTCATTTACAACTGACGGGTTTGTAGTTTTGATGCAAATCAAATGGCTCTCAAATCTTACTATACTTCACAGATTGCATCTCATCATTCATTACATCCCACCGCACATTCGCATTGGGTCTAGAAACAGCTTCTGTAAAAGTAACTGGATCCGTAACATGTCTAATAGCATAGCCCTGTACACCTGATAGACTATGTAATCAGATGAGATAGCAGGTCATCTCACTCTGGTGGATTTACCTAACTACATTAGATTTTGTACCCCTAGGAACCACTATGTGTATAAATATGGATTACTGTTCCTATACAGGCATGGTATAGAGACCTAGATCCACCGAATCTAACTGTATGAGTGGCGGGTACATAATAACTGTAGTATCCACCCTGCTATCATCCGAAGGGTCAAAGAGCCCATCATCATCATAGACATTGTATTCTAAAAACTTAGCTATTTGTGATTCCACTATTTCGGTCCCTCCTTCTATACAGTAAAAGCTATAGCCTTAAAATGGTCGAGATATCTTACTAAATAGCAATGAGCAGAACGAGCATGCAATTTATCTTTATAAGAATTATACTACCTTAGTCGGGTAGCCCTATACATGAATGTGTGCAAGGTTAAGTTTCCAAACTTCTAGATAATCAGGTATAATAGCCCTATTCTGCATCGACTTCTTCAAGTCCTTTAGGGTGCAGTTATGTCTTTCGGCAATACCCCATTTTTGCTCAGAACTACTCGACATAGTGAATTAAGTCACTATTCTAATTGATTCCAAATATCTAGAAAACGGACCTTTTAAAGTCCTGAAACATCATGTTTGCCATGATATTCTTCTCCACGGTCAAATTTGACTATCTTGATGATTTTTTTCATTTGGTTCTCAACCTTCAGTTTTTAAGCAAGAACACATAACTGTAATAGGAATAATCATCAACAAATGTCAAAATACATTTAAAATTGCACAATGTAATTGTATAAGGTCTACTGACATCTTTATGTATCAGACTTAACAAGTCAAAAGCATGAGTTAACCTCAATATCCTTATTAGTCAACTTACCCCTGCAACAGTTAACACATGTTCCCAGATCATCATAATCCTTTGGTTGATCAATCTCTCAACCCTAGCTCTAGAAATGTGGCTTAAACTTTTATGTCACACCATCTATGACTTTTCATTCATTAGGGTCCTTCATTTTGTGAATTGTTTAGCAAGATACGAAGAAGCATTTATCTAATTCGGGGTAAGACACATTCTTGAAATGAATCACACGTTAAAACTATGTTTAATAATAGTAACAAAATACACAAGAAGGGGGGGGGGTTGAATTGTGATAAACATTTCGTTAAACCCTGTTTAACAACTTTTGGTTTAAAAACACGACTTTGTTCGTTGTTAAAGAACTAATGTAAACCACATTTGTAAAAGTGTTTAAGACTTTCATAATACGTAATTGTAAAAAAACGAATGAGAGAGATAGTTTGACACAGTAGTTTTTATACTGGTTCACCCCAAACCGTGGGCTACGTCCAGTCCTCAGATGATTTTCTGAGATTTCACTAACTTCTCAAACTTTTACAAGTATTCTTTCACTGAGCCTCTTCAGGTCTCTATACACTGAGTATTCTTTTACTCTTAGCCTCTTCAAGCTATCTGTATCACTTTCACACAGAAAATACTTCGTATTTGTTACAGAAATGTAATAGCTCTTAATTTCTTCACAAAGATCTCTCGTAATAATTGCTACGCTCTTGTAATACTTTCTGTTACTTGTCTTAGTCTTCTTCAATCTTCAAATCTGACTCTTATTTATAGCCTTCGTCTTAACTGCTTCTTGATTCTTTAAAGAAACGGTTATTCAGTTGAGTTCTGTAACTAACTCAGACTGATGCTTCCATCTGTTTTCTTTCTTCTGTTTTTCGCTTCCGTCCGCTTTTGCTTCCGTCTATTTTTCGCTTTCGTCTGCTTTTGCTTCCTTCTGTTTTTTCTTCCGTCTGCTTTTGCTTCAGTCTGTTTTTCGCTTTTGTCTGCTTTTGCTTCCGTCTATTTTTGCTTCCGTCTGCTTTTGCTTCCGTTTGTTTTTCGCTTTCGTTTGCTTTTGCTTCCGTCTGTTTTTCTCTTTCGTCTGCTTTTGCTTCTGTCTTATTTTGCTTCAGTCTGCTTTTGCTTGCGTCTGTTTTTTGCTTTCGTCTGCTTTTTGTTTATCTTCAAAATTATTAACCATAAAGTCATTTTGACTTAACACTTCTTTCTTCTTGTTTCTTGATCTTTGAAGAAACAATTATTTAGTTGAGTTCTGTAACTGACTCAAACTGATTTTGCATCTGACGTGGTATCGGTCCTTCATCTCAGTTTTGCTTCTGCTTCGTCTTACTCTCTTTTGTCTCATTTTTTACTTCGTCTTAGTTTCTTGCATCTTACTTTGCGCTTTCGCTTCGTCTTATTTTCGACTTCGTCTTAGTTTGACTTTAGCTTTGTCTTAGTTTGACTTCTGCTTCCGTCTCACTTTTGTCTCCTCGCTTCGTCTTACTTTTGGCTTGCGTCTTACTTTTCTTCTTGCGTCTTAGTTTCTTCACATTGTAGCTTCGACTTACTTTCTTATTGAATCTTAGTTTCTTCGTATCACAGCTTCGTCCTACTTTCTTCTATTATTATTATTATTTGGTCTTCATCAAAATTATTAATCATAAAGTTGTTTTGACTTAACAATCTCCCCCTTTTTGATGATAACAAATAATCAATCATAGTTGTTAGAAAGAAAGTATTATTTAT
>JAOSBP010000008.1:23539806-23550677 GCA_027563825.1 Erythroxylum mucronatum
AGATTTAGTTGAATTTTGTCGAAAATTTTCCCTCAAGTTCGTTTGAACCATTTGTTTGCTTTGACTTGGTTGAATTGTGTTCGGATATATTCGCTTTGCTTCCGCCTTATGCATTTCGGTTCGTTTCGCTTTCGATTTCGAGCCTTCAATGTGCTTTTGTTTTTGTTCTTTCGTCTCATTTTCCGGTTCGGACCCGAATCATGTATAAGTATGAAGGTTTCGGGTTAAGTAGTTGGGTTTCGGATTCGGGATCCAACAAATATGGTATCAGAGCAAGAGTGGAAATGCTTTGATTTAGTTTGGTTTGTCGTAAGAGGTTGGATATTCCGAATCGGGATCCAATAGCCGTTATCTGTTTTGCAGGTATCTCACAGCCATAATCGCACAGACCATGGATCAAAACAACGACGTTCAACCTAAGCAGAATCCGGCTGAACCAATTATTATTATTACTATTATTTTTCATAAGTTAAATATTAAATAAAATTTAAAATTATTTACTTTTGTGTGATAGGTTAGCTTTGTAGGAGTTCTAAAGTGTCCAATTATCAAGTCATTGAGGTTGTTTTAATGTCCGAGTTATGGAATTTATCATAATCTTATTATTGTTAGAGTTTATGGGGTTATTAGTACCATTTTACTATTGTTGAGTAGTAACTTGGTAATATAAATAAAGGTAATGGTTAAATTAGACCTTGTATCAAATATTAGGGGTAATTTACACTTGTGGTCCATTTAAATTTATTATGAATACAAGTATATTTTTATTTGGGATAGGAGAAACATATATTTGGTCCCTTAACATTACTTCTATTTCAATCCTTTATTTGCTAAATCTTCTAATTTTAGTAGGCTATCATTTCTTGTTGTCATTTTTAAATAACAACTACCACTCCTAGTAGTACTTAGTAGAAATCCTACTAAGATATGGGGTCCGGAGAGATCCACAAATACGTAGTGTTTTTCTTAACTGATAGAGAGACTGTTTCCGATAGACTCACTAGAAAAAGAGAAAAGAAACAAAGTTTTTTAGAACTATTTTTATAAAATAAAGCCAAAAAATAAACAAATAACTATATAAAAATAAAGATAAAATAAGAATAAGAATAAAGAAATTCTAGATCAAAATTAAAAGATAAAGAAATAAAATAGAAAATAGAAAAATAAATATTAAAATAATACAAAATAAAAATATACATAACAATATACATAAAGGATAATACTAAAAAAAACTCATATATGATTTAAGGTTTCTATGTAATCCCCTAATTGATTAAAGGATTATATGAAACCTTAAATCATTTTTTGGTTTCTACAAACAAACAAAACTTTAAATAGAAACTTAACATGAATTTCTTTATATTAATTTCTTGTTCTTTCTTTTCCTTATTAGTGATGAAACAAAAGAGAAACATTAGATCAGAGCATTAACGATAATCAATGGAATAGATAAAAATATACTTTACTTTATTAACGGGAGTCAATGTAAAGTCCTCATGAATAAATATCAATTTTTAGGAGATTAACCTCATGTAAACTTTAAAAGGTGACATTTGTAAATAAGATTATTGCTATTTAAATATATAAGTTGCCTTTATTTTTTTAATAAAAATTTCAAACACTAAAGGAAGGTATGAACAATTTATTAAAGTGGATTAATCCTCCAATATGTTAAAGAATAAGTTAAAAAACGTACATGGTATGCTAAAGACAAACAATGCCAATAAAGAACTAACTAAAAGGCAGAGAAGGGTGATCTATTGTAAGACTGTGGTGTATAAGCTAAGTTTAAATGTCATCGAGATGATAATAATGACAATGATTTATGGAAAGAAGATGGTGGTGTGATTAGGTCTATATAAAAGAATATAGGTGTTGGGAAACTTTTGGGAATTTATTGTTCATATATTTAGTTGCATTTCATGTAATGTGCCAATTACCTTAAGCATGATTGTATTTCCAGAAATCTAATTTAATGTTTTATTAACCATAAATGTAGTAAGTTTTAGCTTCCAATGCCATGTATACAACTTTGTATGCTTCCATATCTATAATTGGAAGCAATGAATTATGTTTCTTATTCCTAAATATGTGCATTTTTTGAATGTCATCAAAATAACTATATAATCTAAAAGATATATTACTACTTCTATCCTAAAACAAAATTTTACCAAATTTTGTGATTTGGTTCTCTATTTAATGTAATTTAAATTTTGATTCATTGGATTCAATTATGTGTTCTAATTATTACTTAAATTGATATTTTTGTTATATTTATTCATGTATGATTTAACATGGAAAGGTTGAGAAATCTAATTAATAAATAGAGCTAGCATAATTGAAAGGGATTGCATGTAATCCTGGAGATAGGATAGCATAAATCTTTTATATTAGGATCAAACCTAATAAAGGAATTCATTAAGAAGCTAAAGCAATCTTAGGTGTTTTAACTAGATGAAATTTCAGTTAATTAACATAGGATTAGGTATTGATAAACTTGAGAAAGATAATAACATAAAATAGAAACATCCTGAGGCCAATGATATTTAATTGAATTGTATTATAAAGGTTAAAAACTTAAGAAATCTAAGGGGAATTCATTACATAGTTTCTACTTCTTTAATTTGGTTAATCTTTTTGTGATTTGCATTCTTAGTTATTAGTTTGGTTGAAATTTAGTTTCATTTTATCATTTTAATTAAACCATCACCTTTTTTTTTAGTTAGATAATTGGAAAGAGATAACTACTAGTACTTATATTCTCTGTGGTATCAACAATCGATTCTCATCATTACTATACTAAAGTTTGATAAGTGCACTTGCCTTTGTAGATCTATAAGGTAGGATTTTGTATATCAAAATCTTGCATCCCTGTGATTCAATAGAGATGTAAATGTAACTTCTACTCTTATTAATGAAGAGATATAACAGGGTGCCATAACAATTCAATAAGTTTATAAGAAACTACATATAAGTTTCATGAGCTCTACTGGATAACAAAAGATCATTTTTAAAGGAGAGTTGGAATTATATAGCCTTTTACCTTTATTATGAAATTTAAAGTCTCTAGAATTAGCAACCTTTTGAGTCAAAATTCTGTACAACACTTCAATGCACAAAAAAATAGATATGAGGAGAGGGCATCCCCCTATTTGAAACCTTATCTTTATTAAAAATGATTGCATAAGAAGTTGTTGTAATACACTGCTCTATCCAGGATATGTAAGTGTTTGGGAATCTAAAATCTTACAGTATGCCCAGTATAAGGCTCTGATTCAAATATTCAAAAGCTTTATTGAAGTTAATTTCATTGCATAAATTAGAATAGTATTTTTACTATGGTAGCTCTTAAATAGCTCTTGAGTTAGCATCAAATTATCACTTCCACTCCTTTCCTAGATGAATGCCCCTTGAGTAAGTTGATGACAAGTTTTAAAAATTCCTTGTATTTTTGTAAGCAACTTGGAGATACCTTATATATGACATTACAACAAAATATAGGCCTAAAGTCATTAAAGGAGTTGACATTCAACATTTTGGGACTGGGATAAACAAAGGAATTATTTAATTATTAAGAAGTTTTCCCTACAAAAAATTACAGTAGTACTACTATGATTATGTTACTTGTTAAATGCCAATTATTTTAAGAAAAGAAAGTGTTAAACCCATTGGGACAAGAGCTTTTTTATTTTTCAACTTAAATAAAGCTTTTTTGATTTCTAGTGCATTGAAAGGCCTTGATAGCTCCTCCTTCTACTATTGAGTGATAAAACTAGGAATGAATTCTTTTAGGACCAGCATATGAGAACCACTACCGTTTGAGAGTCCTCATAGGTTTATGGAGTGACCGAGAGTCATTTCTTTTATTTTTTTCACGCTTTTTAATGGTTTTTCCATTAATATTTTCTAGACAATAAATATTGATGTAGTTACTTCAATTGAGAATCATATTGAAGAAAATATATGGTGTTCCTATCTCCATTTTCGATCTAATTGAATTTGAACTTTTGTCTAATTAGTGAAAAGTGATGCTTCAAAGCTTGGGCATAATTGGATAGATCCATTAACGCATGTGATTTGAGGTTTGCATCTTCATGATTAAGATTCAATTCATTCAAATTAGTAGTTAAAGTCTCCTTCAACTTATGAATACAAAATTTTGTATCTTTAACCTTGTCCTACTAAAGCTTTTTTAACTCAACCTCCTTAGCTTAAAGTTTTCTAGTGCACTCTTATGAGATTATCATTAGCTTACTTAATCTGAATTGGTATTTTTACCCTTCCTTTTCTTTCTTCTAATGTTATTTCTTTAAGTAAATAATATGAACATAAATAAGTGCGAAAGAAAGCCTTACTACTAGAAAATTTTGAAAGTTGTTGAGGGTTTACCAATTCTATATCAAACTTTTTCCTAATAAGCTAACTCCTATATTGCTTATTAGTTTAGTTACAGAAAGTTTCCTCAAACCTTAAAACAATTAAGCTAGCAATATTAAGACTTCTAAGCATTTCATCTTTCTTAGTTTGTTCGTTAACCTTTCACACTTATCCTTTTGAGCTAGTATGATGCTATTAGAATAACCTAGTGCAATCTAGGGTGCTATCAATAAGGAACTCATAGATTTAATGTTTTCACAGAATGAACTCCTCATAAACTCATGATTAACCCTATAAATAAAAATGATACTAATTAGGTAAGGATTTGGTTCGATGTTAAACATGATATGGATAAATTGATCTATGCAAAAAGTTTGATGAACCTTGATTATACCTAGGTTGCAAGCCATTATAATCCTCTTATTATGTTGTGCTTGATGAAATGATTTGATTTCCCAATTCTTACCAAATAACTAGTAGCGTTTATTCAACTTGTCTACTTTGATTCTTATCCTAACAATCCAAAATCTGACTCTTCTTTAATAATAGATAATCTTTGATCATATACTTATTTTTGGGTAATTCATACCTCATCCATTTCATGCTATGATCATCAAGGAAAGTTAAAGGTCTAAGTCCCTTTATTCTTTGATGTCCTTCTAGCTTTCATTTTATTTTTTCCTATATAATTTGTAGGTAGGTCACTGTCCTTTACAACTTCCTCTTCTGAAGTTGATTACTGAATAATTTTATATCTTATAATATCCTATGTTAAGTTGCACATTAAGGTTAATCTACTATAAGGTGGTTTTTTTACACTCATCATTTCCTAATTTGATTCCTAAACTAGGGTAACCTTAGCTTCATTCACACAGCTAGTTTTCTCTTGCATTGAAGAAGTTAGAATCTTCTTCTTAAGTGTCTATATATACACTATATATAACCTTTGAGGAAGTTCTTTTTCTAAGAGTTGAATCATGTTTGTTTTCCTCATAGTCAGTTATTGGCATTGTCATTACAAAATGTTCCCTAAGTATGATGCTCCTACCAATTTACTTATAGATCTTCTTTTCTTAGGGAATGAGACATTTTCATTAGTATGGGAGCTTTGTTTTATTCCTTGACCCCTTCCTCATTTAGCTAATTTAGTTTTAGAGATTTAGGTAACTTTTGGTCTTCCGACTTCCAAACATATTCGTACATAGTATATTCTCCTCATCCCTACTGTGTTTTTATCTAAGCAAATTGGTCTTCCAATAGAGCTTGCAACTAGCTCAAACCTATTTTGGACCAATATTTAAGAGGTACATTTTGAAAATTGATCCAAATAGGAATGTTTTTCCAAACATTTCTTGTCTAATGTCATTTTACGATGCCATCTTTATAGTAAAAGTTACTTGCCTTAGACATGTCATTGGTTTTAATTCCATAACTTTTTTATATGTTATACTCACTATTAAAGCTAAAAATGAAGAAATTGTCTTTGTTTTTGGGTACTTTATCAAGTCTCATCCTTCCCCAGTTAGCTTTTTCTTTTTTTGCACTCAAAGAAAGGGAAGTCTTTTTCCAATGAAATATCCTACTAATGAGGTCTTCCATCTTACTGCTCCAACTTTTAAGACCTCTAGGAAGGTGAAACTATAAGGATGTCACCTTCCTTTTTATTGAGAATGACTCCAAACTTCTCTTAAGTAGTATAATACCCTAAAAGTTATTCTAAGTCCTTTACAAAGGCTGAGTAATTGGGATTGCGAAGGTGGTTACATGAGGAGGAACCATGTTCTTAGGGATCAAAATAAACTCAAGCACTACATTTAATAAAGAATAGGAAAAGTCAAGTATAAGTCTAAGAGAGCGAGTTCTGATAAGAAAGGAGGCTTGATCTACATCCTTGAGAGTCAAAGGTAAAGCTGAAACTATATCTAAGGATATTATGATAAAGGAATAGCTGAGATATTTATGATGAAGGAAAAGCTAAGGGGTACTGATTTAAGGGGTTTGGATGTTGTAAGGACATAAAGCTAGGAGGAGGTGACAATAGAGAAACTAGAGACAGTACCAAAGAAGCCATCTCTTGAGGAAGGAGATATTAGGTGGGAAAGTTCCCACCTAAATAACTATTATGTAACGGTAACATAAATTTGAATACAATAACAATTAAAGGTCAAAATAGACGAAAAAAGGAAAAGAAAAGGGTTAGAGAGAAGCTAACTCTACTTGGATATGATGATCATTTTCTTTATTTTAGCAAACCTCCTCAATGTAACAATCAAATGAAGCTTATTCTTAGACATCTTCCCATCCCCTTAGAATGCTTTTACAAAATGTTCCATAAAATTATGTTCAACTTGAAAACAAAGTAATTTCCAATTCAAAGATAACATTTTGTTAAAATAGCTATAAAACTGCATAATATCACCTTTATAATAAAAATATAGTTCAATAATAAAAAGATTCTTGTAAGCCGTTGAGGTGTCTAAGGATTCTTAATTACATGTTTGAAACAAAATCTTAAAAAAATTAAATACAAATGATCAGTATGAATTAAGAAACCATCTTTGTTGGAAAAATCTTATAACCAACTTGATAAGAGTGTAAAATATTATATTGTTTTTCTTTAAGAAACAATCTTTACCCCTACTTTTTATATATATGAACTTAATATTTTTTATTTTTATATGGGATTCAACTATATGTGTTAAGCCTAAAATAAAGTTAATTAGGCATAAATCCTAATGTATTTGAGAAGATATTGTCTTAGAGTTGAACTTTGTAAAGAATTGGAGGAGTTTATACCGAAAAATATGAAGAAAATATAATTGTTAGTTGAACAAGATCTTGTGCTAGCCTATACTCCTCTTGAAAAGATTAGAAAAAAAAAGATAAGCTTTGATAAATAAGAAAAAAAGGTCATGTCATAAAGAAAAGATATAAAAAGAAACACGCCTTAAAACACTAACATGTCTCAACCTGTGTACCTTTACATAAAAGTTACTGTAATGTCCACAGTCTCATACATGGGCATGTCAAGACCTATATGCATCTTTATAAAAGTTATAATGAAATAAATTGGCTAGTACACGAGCATGTTAGAACCCATAACCCATTCTAAATAGAAGAAGTAAGTGATAGGTTTATATTTTACATGTTAATAGGGGTTTAATTACATGGTGTTTGGCAATTTTATAACATGTGCAATATAGATTTATAAGCACCAGTAGTAATCTTATGCCTTTATTTTTCTAAGAAATTAGTAATAAGGTAGCTCAATCTGATTAATGTATCACTTTAGCTAGTGGATTGATCTTTCAAGTTTGAAATTGGGGTATGGAAGACCTACATATGAAAGTAAAAAAGTTTATCTTTTTTATTTACTTTCTAATCATGGACATAGAATGTAACGTCCCGATATCTACGTTAAGGCTAGAATAGTAATTTATGAGAAAGTATTGTGAAATTAGGAAAATGAACGTCATGCATAAGTTAATTGTGACATACACATTTATTTTGCATATTCATATGATTGTACATGCATTCATTGGCATTTCCAAGTAAATTTTATGTATAAGTGAAAATTGTGGATTAAATTGGAGTGCATTAATTGTGATTTGGCAATTTTGGTATATTTTGGATATTTTGATTTTTTGGTGAATTATTTGAGCTGAAAATTTATTAGGAGAGTATTATTATTATTTTGGAATTTTTGGTGAAATTTGAGAAAAATATTGATTTATGGGCCAATTATGGAGTGACACGTGGAAATTTTATATATATATATATGACAAATGGCAATTAGTATTTTGACAAATGGTGAATTAGTGGAGACAAATGGCACACGTGAACATTGACACGTGAATGACATCCAAGAATACACGAATATGATGTTTTGAGTTAGTAACTTTCACTGTAGTGTTCTTCACTGTGAAGGAAAAACTTAGCACCAAATAACAATTGTTAGACTTTCTATGCATGTGATCCATTCTCATTATTGGAATTAAGAGCTAAATCAAGTAAGTCATTCTGATGATGTTTAGTTTCTGGTGTAAATATATACATGCATGCATGGGTTTGGAAATTAAGGCATATATATATATATGTTCTGTCCTGTTTGAGAGAGAAAACCGAATATGGATATATTTGCTTTTACATGTTTGAGGAATCAGATGTTGTGAGATATTGTTGAGGTGAGTTGGAGCTAAAAGAATCATTGAAGTTGCGCTTAAGAAGAGTGAAAAATTTTGAAAAAAATTATGACTCATACTCTGTCATTTTACCAGGGATGGATCCAGGGGGGGCTAGCAGGGGCTATAGCCTCCCCTACAAAACTAAAAAAATTTCAGAATTTAAAGTTCCTTAGCTAGCCCCCCCTTTTTGCTAAGGAACTGATGGCCGATGGGTTCTTATTTTTAAAATTAAAGTAGATGATAATTTAAGATATATTTTTTTAGTAATTTTTGGTATATTTGATATTCATAAAATGAAACATTTGATTAACCATGGGAAAATGGTCTGAGTGGCATACACTGATACACGTAAGTTCTGTCACTTCTCCCGCTCTCCTTCTTCTCCTTCTCTTGTACTTGTACATTCTAAAAAATATAAATTATTACTAAGAACATTTAAAGCCGATCAAGAACCGTCTCTGAAAGCTTGTCGAAGCTCTCTGTTGTTAAGTTCACTCGTGGCGTGGAAACTGGAAAGGTATCCACCTCTCACTCTTTTCAAAGTTTTTACAATACTCTCGCAGTCTCGCTGGTAGATAAAATCCTATTAAAAGCTCTTTTGTTGTTTTCATCAGACAAATACAAAGCCATTAGTCATTAGAACTCTGTAAGTCTGTAACTCTGTTCAACGCTTTTGCCTGGTTTTGTGCCTCCCACGGTCCCACCATCACCTCGGCTCTCGGTTTGGTCCTGGAAGGAAACCCGTATTTTTTTCTCCCTTTTAATTTAGTTAACATCGATTTTTGTTTACGGTTGTTGAATTGGCTGCTTTTTTATTGTTTAAGTTTTTCTGTTTCTTTATGTTAATGTTTGACCTAATCACCTAATATTGAACTGTATGACACTAAGCTCTTGTTTTGGATGCTATGATAAATTCCTTTTTAGGTTCTATGTAATGAAGGATTCATTTGTGAGTAGTATAAACGTCACTTGTGACTTGTGAGCCATTCTACTCAGTGTACTCGATTAATTAAAAAGATTAACTGAAGAAATGAAATAACTTCCTTAAACATTGTACACAACTACACAACACAAGCTTAAACACTTGCTATTGCCATTCTTGGCAACTGTTGTAATTTTTGTTTCCGTTTGATATTTCATCTAAAACACTTGCTATTGCTGAGACTGGATCTCTCTTGAATTTTATACGTCTTGTCATCAACTAAAAGTTGTCCCTTTCGATCTTGATTCTTTTTGGTTCTCTAAGCATTTATGACATTCATCATGTAAAATTTAAGCTTGTTTCTTGTAAAGATGAGACCTTTAACTCTTAGCGTGTCTTAGTTTCTTTTGGTTGCGACTCCCGTTCCACAATGTGATCTTTTTCATTTTTTATTTTTCTCAACGCAATTTTTCTCTGTCATAAATATTTTCCTTTCTTTGGTTGGTGATATTCTCTTTTGTATTATTTAATTCAATTATTAGTTTATTTTTAAAATATACATGCTTGTGTTTGGACTTTGGAATATTGATCGAAGATAGTTTACTCTTATTATTAGAATTCATGTTTTTATATTTAATGCATTATGTATAATTTAGGTGAATGATAATTGAAATTGTGATATAAGCTATGGGAAAAAGAAACAGGATTGATGCATATTTTCCAAAGACAAATGTTCAGCACTCAACAGAAAATGCATCGTCTTCACTATCAACTATTCATTTAATTGAATGTGAAGAAAATGTGTCATCTCCTACACCACAACTTCAACCTACTAATCTTGAAGACAATGGGATAAACATTCGGTTTACTAATCTTGAAGGCAATGATTCAACTCTTGTGACAAATACTCCATCAACAAATGTTGAGCAGCGTCCTCCTACTCTTGTGATAAATACTCCATCTACTAATGATGAGCAGGCAGAGCAGCGTCGTCCTAAAACTCTAAAAACTGAAAAGGAGAAAGTTGACATTTCTTCTTTGCCACGTGATCCGGCACTTCGACGTCAGATGTGGGATTATCATATTGATCAACGTGATGAAATTCGAAGATTTTACATCACTGCTGGACCTTATCAGCCTAGACCTTCTCAATACAAACTTTCTGGCTCAGGAAAACAACTTCGCCATTTTCAACCTTCTTGGTATGATCAATTCCCAAGTTGGTTGGAGTACTCAGATACTATTGATGCTGCATTTTGTTTGCCTTGCTATGTGTTTAGTGATCGTCCAAATGCTCAGTTTAGGAAAAAGGCATTCATAGTGGATGGATTCAAAGCTTGGAAGAAAGTCAAAGATGGGAAACATTGCGCATTCTTAGTTCATATGGG
>JAOSBP010000008.1:23555102-23565221 GCA_027563825.1 Erythroxylum mucronatum
TATATCACGGACTTCATTAATTCGATTAAAGATCAATATCAATTCATAACAATGAATATCAAATTAATGAAATATGCGTTTCTTTATTTATTCATAAAGTCTATACACGACTTTGAACAAAATGCGCTAAAGGGGATGGCCTTTAGGCCACTACTCTAACAATTCTCCTCCATGATTAGACCTGACTATCTTGATGAATTTTCCCAATTGGTTCTTAACCTTCAATCTTTAAGCAAGAACACATAACTGTAATGGGAATAATCATTAAAAAATGTCATAATACATCCATAATTGCACAATGCAATTATATAAGGTCTTCTAATATCTGTATTTATTAGACCCAACAAGTCAGAAATACGAGCTAACCTCTTTTCCTTTATTTCAATCAACTTGCCCCTGCAACAATCAATATACGTTTCCAAATTATGATAATCTAAAATTGAAAGAATGATATCCTTAATCAATCTCTCAACCCTAGCTCCGAAAATGAGGCTTAAACTTTTATACCACACAATGTATGACTTATCATTCATCAGGGTTGTCTTTCTTGACTTGTTTGGCAAGATACAAAGAATAATATATCTAATTCGGGGTAATACACATTCTATACAAACCATATGACAAGAAAGTTATAACATTATGTTTTGCATTGAACAACAACTATACAATATAAGCATTAAATACAAAATGTTAACCTTCTTTATCCAAACTTGATACAAAGATCAAATATAAAATGTGTTGTGTAAAACCAAAATGAACCTTGTAGCAAGGTTTAATACATACATCCCCTATAGATATTACATCTGCTTCTTCATTATTGTCAACAATCAATTTCTTCCTTACTTTATTTGGCTTTATCCCGAACATAAACCCATGCATTGTGGAAGTACCTTGATCAGATGCTCCACTATCTAGTCACCAAGAACTTAATGTGACTATAGCAAAATTTTATTCATAAATTGATAAGCCAAGGAGTCTGATGGTCTTAGTCTTTCTTTCTAGGCCTTATACTGTTGGCTTCTTTATATCTGCAGGACTTTTACCAACACTGGATTTACTAGCATCAGCATATAGAGAAGATTTATTCTTTTTGCCTTTGAACTTAACAGGCTTCATCTTTGCCTTTCCTTTAGTTGCTTCGAGGGCTGTAGGAGTAGTAAGCTTGAGTTTCTCCTCCTTAACAATGAAATGGGTAAACAAAACATTAAACTCTCATTCCTCATCCAGCGAATAATGTGTCATCACTAGATTACTAAACTCTAGAGGGAGTGTATTAAGAGTCTAGTGAACTATAAAGACATTAGGAAGAGAAATATTCAACATCTTTAGTCTACAGTGAAGATAGATCATTCTTGATATATACTCCATTACTCCCCCTTCTCCCATATACCTAATGGAAAATGAATATCTTATCAAGGCACTCATCTCAACATTAGGTTAGACTGTGTACCTCTGGGAGACATTACCAAGAAACTCCTTCATTATGTTTGTGTCCGAAAGTCTACTAAGCAGATGGTCAGGTATGGATCTCCTAATGGTCATGCAGCATAATATGTTAGACTAGTCTCAAGCTACAGAAGCTGCTTTATGAGCTCTCGAGATCATCAATGTAGGTGGAGATGTCCTATCCATCTATACGGCCATATCAATTTCAGCTATCTCCATAGAATTCAACACATCCTCTGTCCACTTCTTCGTATTAAAACTGGTCAAGGTTTCAATGGTGACACTGATATTGTTGACCAAAAAGGTGACTGCAAAATGACAATGTTTAGATCAGCACAAATGTAGGACAACAGCGATACTCAAAGCCATTAAATAGTATCTGTACTGAGAATCCAGTCGCATATATTATGAAAAACCTGTGAGCTAAATACATAATATATGTAATGAGACCTCCACATAAAAGCAATCAGAGTACAAACCATCAACTTTTATGACACTACCACCTATGGGTGAATAGATCATTCAAGCAATGATATTCCTCCATCTAATGCCTTTATACACATCTCAAAATCTCATGTAAGGCTAACACCTGTGGGCAAAATAACCAAACATGAGACTAGATAGATCCCCCAACGTGTAAGCAGAACAATCCAAAATACTGACTCGAAAGGCCACTGTGTTGGCTACATCCTTATTAGCACTCAAAAAGTCCACAAACATAAGGGATACATCTTTATGTTATCCTCATATTCTTTATAGGCATATGGTATGTGACAATGTAACATCAATAAATGCAAAACCCAAATGCATAGTCTCATTGTCACATACTAGTGCTAAAGACATTCTTTGAAAACTTCATCTAAGACTTTCGTAGAGAAAAAATCTCATTAGAGTGACTATCGTGTGTCCACAGAAACTAAACCGACCACCCGAGACACAAGAACCTCATGTATCTCCCTTAAGTGATGTGAAAATATGAAAATTCACTCGAAAGCAGTTTTAGAATGCATTAATTCCTTTTTGGGATTTAAACTCTAACTTATTACTAATGTAATAAATCTAAAAAATGGAAAAACTCACTTTATAAATTTCTCGAACCCGAAAACTGACCCAAACCACTCTAGGGCATTCTTACAGAAAATCTAAATATTTTTATTTTTATTTTTTGCGCTACTGACATTAGCCACCGCATCAGTCGCAAGTGGGCGCGGGGCGCACATTTTGGACACACACCTACCGCAGACGCGTTGTCGAGTGCTTACGCACCACGCACCCTACGCTCCTTACTGACTTGAAAGGCCACTGTGTTGGCTACATCCTTATTGGGGTATGCGTGTGGTACATGTGTTTAATCATTTGGCGTGTGTGGCGCACACGTTGACATGTGCCACAATGCTGTCCACACGTGTGTTGCTGCACATGCCAGACATACCACCTTTCTGGCTATACTGTTCACCCATTGGGAGCATGTACCACACGCGCTTGACGATCTTCCCCCAGCTAGAAAAAGGTGATTTCTAGTGAGATTCGATCGGGAAGGTTCTTCGCACTCCTAGGCCCATTTTCTCCTCTTTTTCAACGTTAAACACATGTATACTACTTTCATATGATAATAAGCGAGAAAAAACCAAAAAACGAAACTTTATTCTTTGAAAACCTTATGGAGAAAAAAACAAAATATCTTCGTTTTTAACCACCCGATCATGTCATTGCTTTGATACCACGTGTAACACGTAACGGAGCCTTAGTTACATATTTCAGTTCGAACGTGAAAGGGTAATAACTAATTTTAGTTCTATAACTTCAAACGAGCTTTCCGAGGCTAAAACGAGTGTGAATCCACCACTGTCTTTACGAGAATTGTTTACTAGAACACAGTCAAGCCTTTCTACAGTTTTCTCAAAATGTAAGCCTCCTCTTAATGGGTCAAAGAATTCTTATGCTTATATGAGGAACTGTAGGAGACCTTAACATTTATATATAGCATTCATATTGGGTTTCCCTGTCACAGGCCCTATATAGGTTCGGTCCACACTGATTGGGATTCATTTTCCTCCTAGATTTCGACCCATGGACTTAAATCATTTATCAGACCACTTTATTATCTTATCGGATCAAATTGCATAACGTAACCGATAAGTTATTGAAAAACCAAAAAATGCAATTAAATGTTGTCTTACTTTATGGGAAATGTCAAAATTATCCAACACGCAATTTACAAAGATAAAGACAAAAGAGACATTGCATCTTTCCTACTCATGCAATTCAAGGAGACACTTTCTATAGGTTTCACGAGATTGTTCTTTGGTTTCTCTAAATATATTTTGATGAGTCTCTATAATTAGTAGGAGAGAAGACGAAGATGAATTAGGTATTTTGAAATTAAATAGGTTATGGTTACATGGATTATGAATTATGGGTATGTGTACTGGGTGTGGGTTACAGGTT
Organism: Erythroxylum mucronatum; assembly: GCA_027563825.1. Classification (NCBI taxonomy): domain Eukaryota; kingdom Viridiplantae; phylum Streptophyta; class Magnoliopsida; order Malpighiales; family Erythroxylaceae; genus Erythroxylum; species Erythroxylum mucronatum. The sequence continues at coordinate 23,558,997 of JAOSBP010000008.1, forward strand.
GGATGTATTAGTCCATGTGAATGTTTAGTTGGTTAGTAATTTTCAACATAAAAGCTTAAATATTATCGACAAAAATGATTTCATTAGCCAAATCAGTAAAATACAAAAAAAACCAAAATTATAAAAGGTTATTAACTTAATTGAAAATTTTAAAAGCTTGGACAATAAATTGAAATTTTTTCAAAAGGTTTGAAATTTTAGAATTTGTTATCCTTAAAACAAGTCACTCTTTTATAGCTTTTTTATATACTATATAAGACTTAAAATCCAATAAATTAGTTTCTTTTGTATATTTATGGAAAAGTTTAAAAATTAATAATATTATTTATAATTATTTACATTTTATATGAATACTCTACTTTTGACCAATTTAAAAGGGTGAATTGATGAAGTTGCATGCAAATAATGGAAACACAATCTTACCATTAATTTCAAAATGTATATTTTAAAACATGTGGTTATAAATTTTGATTCTCAAAATTAATTTAAATTAACTTTCTTGAACTTTGGTCTTGAATTCTTTCAAAGTTTCTAATGATGTTTTTTATATCATAATTAAAGGATGCATAAGAGGGAAAGGTGGATTATGTTTATATAATTTTTCTATTTTTAAATTTTAATTAATAAGTTATTTATTCTAATAAACGATTATATAATAATTTCATATAATTATAAAGCAATCACAATAATAATAAAAGAAAGTAAGGGAAAGAAACACAAAACTGAGTTATAATAGTTAATCTTAACAACCTTGGCTTAATTAGGAATTTACTATCTTCCTTCAATTGACGAAAAAGAACTCTCAATATAAAATCTTATTTTTCATAGGTAAAGAAAAACCTTTATAACTATCTTACTTTGCATTTAGGTGTTTTGAGTCAGTTTTTAAACTTTTTCAACTTACATGTTTTTGTGTTTACTTAACAAGTATTGCTTTGAAGAGCAATATCTATTAATATGCCTATATTTACTATAAAAATGACATTTCACTTAATAAGAGTTGAAAATGTTAGTGCCATGTGAGAAGACTTATAAGAATATGACTTATATGTATTTCCTGGTCCTTGTAAAAGATATTAGTGATATAATGCTCACTTTTAAATAAGGAATTTAGAGCTTTTGTTATATTATGAAAGTTCCTATCATATGAATTGATATATTGACATATTCCTTTCATGATATTGAGGCCTATGAGAATTGTGAATATATGCCAAGTGCTTGTATAGTGGTCTATGATGATTGTGAGCATGTGTAGTGCTTTTTAATAAACGTTGAGGCCTAAATTGATAATTCATATTATTTTGATGATAAAGAGGGCTATATGAATGAGAAAAGATTTCATTCTCTTTTGCTATGACTTTATATAAAAATTATACCTATTTTTAAATTATGAACTATAGTTAGGCATATTTCTTCATATTTTAACTTCTAATGGAGAAGGGTTGAGGCATGTAGCTCAAAGGATTAAAGCACGTGGCTATGGATAAGGTTGTTAGAGGTTTAAATCCCTCCTTGCCTATAACCACTTTTTAAAAGAAACGTGGGTTGTTTTTTGCAACAAAGAAAGAGAGAAAAAGGTTCACAAGCAAGTATAAAAGAAAGAATTTCCCATTTTTAAAATGGCTTTAGTGGCTATACTTACGCTAATTTGGTCATTTGTGTTATTGTACCTTTTGATTATAGCATGATATTATTAGATATGTTCATATGGCTATTTTATTTGTTTGCCTATCTTTGGTAGGTGAATGCTTGCCTCTCACAAAAGTAATCATAGCATTAGATAGTGTACTTTTACAAGTGAAACCAATTATATGCCTATCCTGGATAATTCTCATGAAAAATATCGTTCATTTTATAATCTCTAACAACCACACTTTTATATTATACCATTTCATGCATTTCAAATTTTCATTCTCAATTATACATGTATCTATTTATTTATTTTTTGTCTCTTTATGCTTTGAAGATAATTTGTTCCTTTTCAATCTCTTCATTCCTAGTGAATCAATAAGATCTTCATAATAAAAATGATCATCATTATCATCAAGATAATTAGAATTAGAAGATAGCTTGTCATTATTTTTTATAAAGCATATGTTTTCCACTTCAAATTTGGATTCTTCAATCTTTGAATTGCTTATATTGTCCAATATGGCCTTTGGTGCCTTCTTTGTCTTATGATCCTCTTTCTCATTTTTCTTACTTCTTTCTTATCTTACCACTACTTTTTTTTTTAATCCATTAAGGTCATCATATGTAACACCAAGTGTGTCTCAAATATCATAAGTATTTTCACACATTTATACATTATTTGGTATATTTATATCAAATGAACCAAGAAGGTTTCTCTATTATTTAAAGTATTCAATCTCTCATCATTGGCATCTAATCATTCTTCTTTAAAATATCACACAATTTAAAATATTTTTCCATTAAAATATTTCTTTAAAGCAAGTAATAGTTTCAATAAAAATGGGACAATATTAATTTATTGGCTTTCTTGGTTAAAAAGTAATAAAATTTATGTCATGGTGATTTTTACTCCAATTTATTAGAAAACTATATGCAATAAATGATACCCACTTTGGTACCAAATATTAGTCACTAGATGGCACATAAGATGTGGTATATTAAGCGTTTTTACTTTTCCCTATTTAATAACCAATGAGAGAATTACCTATTATAATGAATGATTATGACAATTTCATGTATGATAATCATAAAACAGTCACAATAATAATAAGTGTAAGGAGAAAATAGATATAAAAATAATTTATAGTGATTCTACCAAAACAAGCCTTAGCCTACATGCATTATCCAAGTTCTACTAAAGAATTCACTATTTTCTTTCTTCAAAGGGTAAGAGGAACACTCCATATAACATCTTCTTTGTCATAGGTGAAGAAGAAATGTTACAATCGTCTTACTTTGTGAAGGTAAATAGAAACCCTTTATAACTCACTTTCAAAGTCAAGATAAATTCTCACAATGTTTATCCTAAGAAATAATTGTATTTTAAACAATTGCATAATCATATATAACTCAAAACCTTAATTTCTCTCTCATCCTAATGAATTATGGCTCAATATATGTTATAATGCACATACGTACTCTATAGCCTCCCAAGACTCCTAACAAAAATCTCTAGTATGCCAAAAGTTTCCTCCTACAACTTCATTATGTTTTTTTTCACACTTAAAACTAACTCAATTAATTATTAGACACATAAATTAGTCATTACAATAACCAGTTTCAAGATAAGATTAACCAATTTCAAGATAAGATTAGCTAGCCAATCACTTACATTCAACTATACCAACATTCATTTTTTGGAGTATCAAATAGTGGGACCCGAGTTATATAAAAAGTATCATCTCATTAACTTACAAAACTCACCGTTGTTTAGTCAATCACAACCCTTTGGCTAGTTGGTGGTTCACTAGTTAGCCCATCAATTAGTTAATAGTATAGTCAGTTGCAAACCACCCATTATATTTCTTTTTAATATTTTATTTGATTAGCCTAACCAAACCTTTAGACTAGCTGAATTTCTATTAAAAACTAATTAGAAAATTTTAACTTTTAATTTTTTTTTGAAGATGAAATGCATTTCCTTAAAAAAAATTAATTCAAAATCAATTAAATAGTTTTCATTTTTTGTTTAAAGATTAAGTTTCTTTAAACTTTAAAACAAAATTTCTCTTGAGTATGAAATATTTATGTTTATCCCTTACATATAAATGATCATGCAATGATTACGCTCCTAATTTATTAAAATAACTAAAATAAGTTTTCATATGAACATTTGGCTGGAAACCACCTAAAACCCAAGTATAAGGAATTAGAACCCTAGGATCATCTTCACAATCAAGAAAAGAGAACTCGAACCTAATCAAACTAGTTAATTAGAACTAAATTAATAATGATTTTGATCAAAATACTTTGATAAGAATATATTAAGTTCTTATTAAACAGACAAAAATTATCACTGAAGTGAAAGAAGGTCCCAAATTGCTTTCTATTATGATAATCCATGAGTTACATCAAAGATGACCTTTAATAGGTATAAATTCCTAAAAACTAAAAGTCTTACATGGAAAGGATATTCCCCCTTTATCTCTTATCATAATCCAAATAGGAATAACTAAACAAACCATATAAGGAAAAGGACATCTCCCTTTATCCCTTATTATATTTTAATTAAGAATAACTAAAAAACTTTGAAATTTTCAAATCCTTGTAAAGCTAACTTCATGCTTTTGGTCTTTGTCCTAGTCATTAGACTTCCAATACCTTATAAAGGAACATAAGAATGATTGGAAAAAAATGGAAAGGAAGGATCATAAGAATGATTGAAAATAGATGCTAGTGCAAGTTGATATCTATTATTCCCTCCACCCTCAAAAGGATTCTTTCCTCGAATTACCTACATCATACAATGATAAATCAATAACATTAAAAGTAGCTCTCACATTACATAATTACTTTTAAAATGTAGTTTATAGGATTTGTTAATGATCGTGTCCAATACTTGAAAAGATCAATCTCTTCTAGGATGCAACTTAGACTCCCTTTGTAAATGAAACCTCTCCTTATACATATAAACCCAAACCCTATCTCTAGGTTGAGTAACTCTCACATTACATAATTACTTTAAAAATCTACTTTATAGAAGTTATTAATGATATTCTCCAATACCTAAAAAGATCTATCTCTTCTAGGATGCAACTTAGACTTAAGCTCTCCTTATACATTTAAACCCAAACCTTATCTCTAGGTTACAAAATATTCTTGCTGCATCCCTCATTACCTTGCCTTATATAACCTTCATTCTTTTTTGTCTTTGTTAGTATGAACCTTGACATGCAAATCACTATCAAAAAATGCCTTATACTTACCATCCAAATTAGCAGTACGTTAGCAGGCATGGGAAAGATATTCAAAGGATTTAAAGGATTAAAGTCATACACAACTTAAAAATTAGGATAAAAGGAAGTATAATAAATATAACTATTATATACAAATTCATATTATTTTAAGTTGTTTTGAATGATAGCACGTAATAAAGTAGTACATATCTTATTAACTATTTCAATTTGTCCATCCATTTAAGGATGTACAATAATAGAAAATAAGAGTTTAGTTCATAATGTATTCCATAAATTACACCAAAATAACTTAAGAATTTAACATCATTATTACTTACTATTATTATAGGAAATCTATACAAATGTACTATTTCTTTAAAAAGAAAATCATCAATATTTGTTGCGTCATTATTTTAGAACATAAAGTAAAATATGCCATCTTATTAAACCTATCAATAATAACAAATATGTTGTCCTTACCACTTTGAAACCTAGGAAAACCTAATAAAAATCTATAGGGTTGTCAATCCAAGTTTGGTTAGGTATAAGTAAAGTTGTATACTAACCATCTGACATCAAAATTTGCTTACTTACATAATATACACTTATCCCAAATATATTACACATCATGTTTCATATTACACCAATAAAAATGTTATACAATATATCTAAACTATTTTCCACACCAAAATGTCTTATTAGATTGCCTTCATGAGTATCTCTAACCAACAATTTACATAAAAAAACTTATATGTATAGCAATTTATCTTTTTAAAATAAAACATGTTATGCGTATAATCTCACTATATGCACACTTAAAACATGCACTTTATACTTGGTAGAAATTAACATCATTGAAATAAACTTTTTAAATAAAACTCAAAACTAAGCAATTTAATTTTCAATGAAGTAAGCAATGTATACCTTCTTGACAATGCATCAACTACAATTAAGCAATGAGTGCCTTCTTGATAATGCATCAACTATAACATTTTCCTTTCCATTCTTTACTTAATCACATAAAGAAATTTCTTGTTAAACTCTAACCATTTAATACATCTTTTATTAAGCTTACCTTGGGATTTCAAAATTTTCAAACTCTTATAATTAGAATAGATTATAAATTCCATTTGTCATAAATAGTGCTTCCAGGTTTGTAAAGCTCTTATTATTTGATACAGCTACTTACCATAAGTAGGATAGTTTAATACTGACCTATTAAGCTTTTCAATAAAGTAAGCAATCAGTTTAGAATCTTGTATCAAAATAACCCCTATAACAATTTGACAGCGCGTGTCGAGTGCACTGCAAAATTTACCTGACTCTGCACACTAAAATTTGTAGTTGTGGTAAGTCG
>JAOSBP010000008.1:23580080-23592647 GCA_027563825.1 Erythroxylum mucronatum
GAAGAAAGACTACGGATTCGTCGATTAACTAATAATAGGTTTCAGTCGGGTTTAGCTATTCCTTAAAAACGCAGAATCTATATTGATACGGAATGAGTATTCTTAGTTTACTTTAAACCAAACATGGGCTTAAACATTACCGAAGAATATGGAGGGAATCATATGATTTCAGAAGTCAAACCTCTAATACTATATAAGGCAAACCTTAGGTTGGAAACTACCTAAAATCCTGAATTATAAGATTTACAGGGTGCTTGGTTCATCTACTGGAATAGATAAGGAATGAAATGGTTATTCTTAATAACAAAATAGATAAGGAATAGAATGAAATAGGTATTACTTAATTTGGTTTATTCCTAAGAATTTCTAATAATGATATATGCCAATGTTTGGTTTAAAAATATAAATTTGAAATGACAAAGGAATAATTAACAAAAAGACGAAAATATTCATTATAGTCTCCACTATTTTTATTTTTATTAATTTTCTTATTATTGTTATTATTATTATTTGTCTTCTTCTTCTTCTTATTATTATTATTATTAATTTCATTATTATTATTATTATTATTAATTTTTAATATTATTAATTTCCTTGTTATTATAAATTTTCTTGTAATAAGATGAAGAAGATAATAATAATAATAATAATAATAATCATCATCATCATCATAGGGAGAAAGATTGTCTTTACATATTCTACGTTTTAAGAAATAGATAAAAATAGGGAAAGGTATCTTTAGCTATTCATGAAAGTGTGTTCTATATGTTATTTTTTAACCAAATAAAGGAATAACCATTTATTAGGAATACATCAGTAATAGAATAGTTTTTCCACTTAATTAAGCATGCCATTAGAACTATAGGATCGTCTTCAAAATCAAGCAATGAGAACTCGACCCTAATCAAACCAACTGATTATAATCAAATTTATAATGATGTTATTCATCACAAGTTGTCGTGATAAAATCGCATTAAGTTCTTATGAAAAAAAGAGAGGAAATTCTCATAAAAGGGAAGAAAGGTCTCAAATTATTTTCTTATTACGATGAAACATGAATTACATCAATAAAACAACCTTCTAATAGATATAAAATCCCTAAAAACTAGAGAACTATAAGGGGGAAAAAAAACCATTCCCCATTTATTCTTTATCATAATCTGATTAGAAATACCTAAATTAGTCATATAAGGAAAAGGGCATTCTCTTTTTTTGTCACTTTTCACAATCTGATTAGTAATAACTAAAGAACTTTTAAAAAGTCTAATTCTTATAAAAGTTACCTTCATTTCTTAGGTTTTTGCCTTAATAAATAAACCTAAAATTTCTTGTGAGGGATTAAAAGAATGGTTGAAAATAGCTACAGATGCAAGCTGGTCTTTATCAAATTTATAGAAAACATTACAATAATTTATTACATGTTGAGCTACTTATTCCTTCTTATTCTTTAGTTTTTCACTTTAGTTTCAACTATATAACAAACAAAAGAAGGTATCTATATGCAGAACAGTATTGTAGACAGTAGGCAGTGTAAGAATCCAAGCGTAACAGAAGAAGGTAAGGTTGAGAATGTTTCAGACAAACTGGAAGCGCATGAGGAGCCTCACTGAGCTGTATTGCTCTCCCTTGCGATTAAAGAGAGGGACAGCCCTAATGCCTGGTCTTAGCGCGGAGACAGGCAAGCATGTTTGTCCACCAAAATCATCGGCGTCAGTTATGTCATGTTCGTGAACTTCGATTCTAAGTAAAGCCAGTTCAGGAACTCTTAAGGGAAATGTGAACTCTTCATTCCATACAGGTGTCCAGTTGTCCTCAATTACTCTTGTCTTCATCTTTTTCGCATCACCAGGCACTCCTGCTATGGCTACCTACCATACAAAAGTACTTTGTTTAAGCTCAAGCATCCCAGTAGGTCGCTATGTAATCCTATGCTAAATTTTGTGCAAAAATTCCAACTTTACCTTGGCGTAGAAATCTGGTGGGGAACATAAGTCGAACTGTGTTCGTTTAAAATCCATGTCCCATCCGTCTCCCATGTATACTTTGACCTGTCCAGCAATTATAGTAAGTTTAGTGCTGTCTAAATCTGAAAATAGGAAAAGGACAACAGTTGGTGGTGACAAATGCTAACATTCAAAGTTTTCTTCACCGGAAAATCGGCTTTTGGATTAAATGCTTCACCATCCATGAGAAAGTCTGGCTTCTTCACGTACCCGCAACCTCCATTCGCCCTAAACATTCCATGCATCAACCAAAGAGACCTACCATATCCCTGTAGTTGATATAGAGAGAGAAGGAAGCCTTAGTAGTAGTAGATGCATCCACAAACCACATGTTATGAGTAAATACACAACTTCGGTCATCCAACGTTAACTGGCAGGGATTCAGCAATGTTAAGAAACCATTTAACCCAAAAGCTTGAGGTGTTGGGAAAGGTCCAACAATGATCTTATGTATTTTTCCATCACGCGACTTTACATATAGTATGGACAAGTAAATAAATCAGAAATCCATTAGAAACTAGCGCAGCACAACTTTAATTTAGGATCTTCTGATCACATAAAGCTCTAGTACCATATCAAGAAACCATTCAACTCAAAAGTTTACTTGTTAAGTGAGAATCAGGAGCGGATCATTTTGATAAATATTTGCATATTCTTCTGTTACTTCTAGTATAGTAATTACTTGGATGATATGAAAAAATAATATTTTCATGCTAAGGAAGGTGCAGAATGAACTATGCTCTGGAAAGCCACTTTCAGGTTTCTGCACAATCTGGTGGCTACCCCTCAATAATGCAATTTCCTTTAAGTGATGGCATAATAGACTTAAATCTTTACATTTTGGAGCTTTTGCGTAAAGTGGACAGATAAATAAAATAATGATGAATTAAGGGGAGAAAAATGCAGGGTGAACCGTAACCTGCATATTGAATGCAACCATTTGAGCTCCATGCATCCAGCCAAGTAGAGGCTTGTAGTTGGAAGAGTCAAACCTTATGCTTTTGGGATACACTCTTAAAATATTTTTCTGGGTGAATCTGCAGATGGAAATGGGAAGCATCTTCTCAAGTTGTCCAAGAACAATATAAACAGAAAATGTTCCTTTTTGTCTAATATATGCGACCGCTATTGCAAGGGTATAATAGCATCTGAAGTTGGAATACAGCTATACTTACTTGATAACATCTGTCCCGTGATGCTCTGTAGCCTTTTCTAGAGCTAATTCACTCAGACTGAGGCGTCTAACTTTATTGGCTTCAACTTTAAGTGCTTCCTTCAAACCACCCTTGGCATTTCCAGCATGAATGGTAATTAGACGCTTATATTCTGATTCTTGTTGCCCCTCATCACTCTCTTCATGCGAGTCACTACTACTCTGCAAGGAAATTGGTAAAACAAGAAAAGAAAATGAGAAATTAAAACCTTAGCCTTTAGGCTCTTTACGTTACGAACTTACATAGAGACTAATCGGTAGTTTCATAAATTAACACACCAGATTATCAATATATTGATCGTTTGTAATATCTAATGGTTCCTTTCCCCAGGAATCATCATCAGAATCTTTTTCTGATTTACTCCTTTTGCTTTTGGCAGATTTGAGCTTCTTATACTCTTTCGGAGGCTTTGAAGAAATAATTATTTTGTACTTCAAATCATCTGGTGAAGGTAAGTCTTCCAAACATTCACATTCAGGACGATACAGCTTCATCCCAAATATTTCAGTGATCATCTAATAAGAAAATAGCATTACGGTCAGTACACAGGGATTACAAGTGTAAAAAGACTTGGCTTTTATACATTGAGGGAAACCAAATATCACCTGAGCTACTTTAGCTTGAAGTTCTGGGGTAAGGTGGTCTTCAAGAGTTATTATCACAGGATATGGCGAGGATGAGAAGGCATATTTATCTATTGTTCTCAAGCATGTAGGTAGTTCCACTGGAGTTGTTAGGGTCCTGCAGTTGAATGAACATAATGTCACCTAATCCAGGTAAGAGACCGAAGAACTGAAAGTATTACAGTCCCAAATTAACAAATGCAAGACATAGAAAACTGTCACATATGTGAAAGGTATGAAATCCGCACTTCTTCACCGCAGTATTACATGGCATTGGGGGTCAAAATATGAGTTCATCTTTAACAAATTTCCACAGATGATGGGAGATGAAACATTCGAATAACATGTGATAGTTTTCACCAACATAAGGAAGAAAAACACGGCACCCACTTCCTCCCATTAGCTTTTGTTATGACCGAGATTGCTGGAAAAGTTACGAGATTTGGGAGACCTACTTTGGCTACCTAATCTAATAAATAGAAAATGCAAGGCTGTTTCGGAGAGAAAAATGTGTTAAAACAAGAGAATTTGAATATAACTTGCCCACCTTCCATGTTTTACATGCACCCCGTCTGAGTTGGGCCATAAGTCAAGCTCTATCACTCTTACACCTCTCTTTAATGCCTTCATGATTGGAATATCACTACAATCACTATTAAGCTGGTTTCCTGTTAGGTACGAATTGTGGCCGGTATATATGAAGTAATGGGACAAGGGTTTTGTCATATCCTGGTGAACCTGAAATGAAGACTTAAAAAAGTTGAAACCACAAGTCTCAAAAATAGGGAGTTAATACTTCCCTTCGTCGAGAAAAGATACAAAACATTGAAGGCTTTGTCCTCTGCTCAGATTAAATTACCGGCAACGATGTTTCTTGAATTCAAAGATGCCAGTAATGGCAGTAAAATTACGGGACAGATGTTATCATCAGTATAAATTTCCTAGCCTTACAATCAACGCCTAAATCCGTTGAAACTTAAAAAGTAACAGTTGACCAACCCTTCTTAGTTCACAATCTTCTCATTGGAAAGTAAACAACTCTCTAATGCTTACGATCCTCTCTATAACGTTCTGATAAGGATGACCAGTCTCACAGAACGTGTACAGCAACTACACTTATAAGGCTAAAGACAGCAAATTCAAGAGTCGATCAAACAAGAAAGTAAAATACCTGATTGTTAATGAGAGGGTTGTGATCCGCAGAGAACAAATAAAAAAAGAAATCATCAAGAGTAAGACCACTCCTCGCAAACCTAGTGACATGGTGTCTCTTGTGCAGAATCTGGTCAACGATCTTTTCCGCCTCTGCGCCGCTATCACCCTGAACCTCCACCAAGAACCGCCGGAGCTGCTCCGTCGTCATATGTGACCCACCTGTAGTATAATCTTTGAATGCCTCTCTAACGTCCGGCGGCGGACCCGCCTCCATAACCTTGAACTTCCTCATGAAGCATAGGCACATTCTGTAGTTGCCCATCTTTTCTGATCTTTCTCTACTCTCTAAATGATTGAAAGACTGTTGTTTTGAAAGTATATATAAAAAAAGCTTTAAACTTCACAGAGCATAAGTTTGGAACTGAATTTCATAGAACAGTGTGTGTCTCTCTGCTTTTGGATGTTCTGTTTTTTACCTCTAAGCAAAGCTGTCTCTTCTCTCTGACTTTCTGTATACAGTCTTTTATATATATATATATATATATGTAATTTCCTTAAAACGGTTTACCTTCCCGCCCTTTTTATTTATAGGAATAATTGAGTATTATAATGGAAGTCTTACCTTATTGTACGCTGAGTTGGGGGTAGCTGTTTAGTCGTGAAAAGCAAGCGTTCACACGTTGAAGCAACTTAATTGTGCTTCTGTTATTCTTATGTATTGAGGTGATGTAAGTTGGTTTTTTTTTCTTTTTTTTTTTCCTTACGCGGATTTTAATTATACGAAGGTACTTTTAAGCTAGTCACACTTAAACTAATCTCCGTTCGAACTGGATAAGTCCCTTACTGAAACTCAAAATTTAGAGTCATGCCCCGTAGTACTTGAGGCCGTTCTTTATAGGCATGTAAATATTGCATCATACTCTAAATTTTGTGCTAAAACCGACATCTAATCTTGTTTTCATTGACCAAAGCTTTGCTTTGCCTTCCTTTATTTTATATTCAATTTAGTAGATTTTTTAAAATTAAAAGGACATTATTACCAACAATGTTGGTAATGCCAATGCCTCGATCTCGAAATGATCCATGTGGTTGATAGCATTGACTTGAAGTTTTGGTCATTTTAAGGGTTGAATATTTCATATTTGAGTTATCACTAGTTTCCCACGTGTTTCTCGTTGAAATGGAGACAACTAATTTGAGCCCAAAATCAATGTGAGAAATTATCCACTGTGAACGACACAATGTAATTGGACAATAGGTAATAAAGAGACAAAACAAGGTCTCTTTTTATTACTTGTCTATTAGTTGATGTTGACCATTTTAACTATACACCCAAAGGACATTCATAGACTACTCTTGTCTATTAGTTGATGTTGACCATCATACCCTACATTTCTTAACTACACGCCTAATTGATTCTCCCCCCACTTGTCTAAAAAAGAAAAAAAAGGAAAGGTAAGACCGGTCATAGCGCTGGTTACGACCCACGTTTTAACTGTTCTCTTGATGATTATCACCAATTTTTATAAGAAAAACTTGCGTGGTTGCTATCATGTGTTCTTTAATTATACGCACAAATTCGATGCTAAAGAAGGTGGCCACCTTTTGCTTTTGCTACTCATTTCATTCTCCAGGACTCGCAGAATAAACGACAAATACCAAATATTCATGGATAAGGGGTTATTTTAGTTTACGTGAGATAACTAGTTTGAACCGCTAGTAGTCGTTTAAAATTTAGAGTTAAAGTTTTACCTTCTATTAAAGATATACTCGACTCGAACGAAAATTAATCCGAATGTAAATAACTTAAAAGTACCTTCTTATAAATAAAACCCTCTTACAAAATATCTTTTTTAACGTTACCTCAACTTTCTCAAACTCTGGAATTCTTGACTATGTTGGGATTTTAACTAGTTACAAAAGATCCCTGTGCTCCAGGACGTACGACTGCCGAGACAGAGCCTACTGAGTACTATATTTTCATAGAAAAGAAATTCTACTTGAAAATTTACTGAAATCTTTGAAGCAGATAATAATGAGAATTGTCAAACAACGCTTCGATGCCGTCAGGTCAACTGAATGATGGGGTGGCTGATGAGATCAAATCGTGCCCCCGTCAACAGATAGTTCATCCATTATAAATTATTGTTAACTATATGCAGGTCTTCGTGGACATCTGGAAACATGCATATGTTGGGGCTATAATAAGCAATTGGCGGTTATGGGCGTGCTGGGCTGGGATTGCCACAGCTTTTAAAGCTTGTATTGAACACGAGCCAACTTTGGAATAGACAAGTTATAGAAAATTTGGGGTGGGATCTAATTTTGAAAACAATAGAATAAATATAAAATTTTTATTTAAGCTTTTAAATATAAAATTATTAATATTTATGATAGGATTAAAACATGAATGTAATAAGCCATAAATTATAAATCCGTACTTTGTTGTATAGCTTAACCTTGTTTTTTAGGTTTCCTTTAAATCGTTCTTGAATCTAGATAATCACAATCACCATATCCACATATGAGTCAAAACATTAAATGGTATCAAACACGAACGGATTAAAAGACTTTACAAGTGGTATAGAGTGAGTTAAGCAAGTTTGGACCTTTTAATATTTTAATTTCATTAAATACTAATTGAATCCAAACAAAATTTAATATCTTACATTGGTTTTTATTTATAAAATATTTCATATTTAATTCAAAAGTTTTTCAAATTTATATTCAAATTCAATTTGATTAAAACATTTTTTTCTTTAACTCATTTTTTTGTGTGTGACTCGTTATATTCTTAAATATGTTAACAATAATATAAATTATAACCTTAACTCTTATTAACATTTAGATAAATTAAACTCTTTTAATTAATCTTTACTCTCTAATTAAATAATTTATATCGTAGATCAATGTTAGCATCTAACAACATATTATGATTATCTAAATATTTAGCAATGTCAAACTAATTTTGATTAAACTTTTCGTGCATGATTTTTTTTCCTATAATTCAATCATATAATTACACAATTTTTCAATTAGATATAAAGCATATAATTAATGTCTACTATAATCTCATTAGTTCTTTACCATTAACAATTGATTATATCAACGATATTTGTAAACTATTTTACAAATTGTTATTCTACCTTAACCAAGCTTTTTTTTTAATCAGTAGTAATCAAGAATAATGAAACATTATCCCTAATTACTTTAGGATAATGAATCTTATATTGATCACTTAGTTATTTTATGTAATTCATGTTATATCCAATAACTATCAATTGCCTTTAACTAGAATAAGTTGTAAGTAGTACCAAAACATAACAATCGTTATATAAGACATTTTAAAGATCTCAAGTCAAATGATCACTTATATAATTATCGCAATCAAAGTTTCCATAGTAACATTTTAAGTGGAATTCTCATATAAGATCAATTTAGTGAACTTATTCTTAACAACCACCTATATGTTTATTGAAATATCTTTGTACTTTAGTCTATGAGATTGATCTCTTCTCTTATAAGAAAGAAACATAATGTGTTAGTCTTTTTACACTTTATTAATGTTCAATCTCAATAAAACAAGAACTAGCAATAATTTAAGTATAATATATAAATGCAATATGAATCTCCAAGTTATGATATCATCACAATTTCACTTGCAATGTATATTCATCTCATGAACTTTTATCACATATATTTGAATATGCATAAGATAAAGAAAGTCTTTACATAATTGTCATCAAACTATAACCAACCAATTAATCGGTTGTAAGACATAAACCAATAATCTTCCACCTGCTCTAAGCCAATCGTTGAGGTATCTTACACCATATATGAAAGGACCTATCCCTGAGTTCCCCTTCTGGAACCCGAGTAGAGCCCTCCCAGTGATCCCACAGTAGCCCTCCAATCGATATCTAACTTAATCGAAAGGGTTCCTACAAAGCCAAGCAGTTCAACTGTTAAAAAAAACTTTCATACTTTAAAAGTTAAAAGCGCGGAAAGTAGTGGGAATTTTTTTCCAATTATTTTATTAAAAATTTCGACAGAACACAACTATATTTTGACCTTCCCAAAATTTTCAAAAAACCCTGTATAACATAATTTAAAATACTTCTAATATTTCATATACATCTTAACTTCTGAAATGGGACCTCAGGTCTACATCACAAGCTATCACAAACATACAATTCTCAACATTTAAAAACATCATTGAGGATCAAAGCCCTCGTAGTTCATTAAGAAAAAGATATTTATAATTCCACTAATATTCACAAGATCTCACTTTTGAACTCTTTCCAAAATAATTTAAAACATATCACATACATAGCAAAAATAACACTAACACAACAGCATCCGATGATACAACTAATTTTAAGGCAAAGTCCCAATTACTACAACACTTGTATGTATACCTGGGGTGGTTTGTTTAAAAACATAAAAAATAAGGGTGAGCTAAATGAGCTCGGTGAGTATAATTAGTTTACAAGAAAATTGAACTTTTCATAACAATTATAACTGCAATATTCCATACAATCATAAAGCTCATGGCAAAACATTTTCCATAACAATTTATTCGTGCATCATCAAATCTCGTAATAATATAACATTTCGTAAAACACAATTTCAATTTTTCTGAAGTACTATTTTGAAATGCTTTTTGAAATTAAACTTATAATATAAAAGTTTCCATTTTCCATTTTCCTTAGACAATAAACAGTGGTAGCAAAAAGCTTTCTGAAAACTTTTATACTGAAAAAAAGTCATCCACTAGAATTGGTACCATACGGTGCCTCTCAAATTACTTTTAACATAATCATACAGTACCTTAGGCATGAAGTCACGGAGCTGGTTCTGCATCGCTTATCTACAATTGGTTAACCACTAATTACAGCTGGTTCTGCATGGCTTACAGTAATAGGTTAACTGCTATAAACCGATAGTTATGGAACTAGTTTTGCATAGCTTGCTCGTAACAATTCACAAAGCTGGTTCTACATCGTTTACTCGTAACTAGTTAATCACTATTTACGAAGCTAATTCTACATCACTTACTCATAATAGGCATGTATTAAGCCTAGAGGTGTACCATAGGCAAAAGCAACTCTTACATTTACGAACCATCTTATTTTCTAAATCAAATATGGGAGGATTCATAATTGAATTATTTCAATGTAAATCCCAATCATATAAAATTTAACTTTCAAATTTCAATTCATGTATAGCTAAAAATATAAAATTATACTAGCAATATTCACTTATAATGCATTATTCGCTTATAACTTATAATCCATATTCACTTCACGATAGAATAGAAATTATTTTCTTAAAATACATTTAAAATGCACTTAAAACTTTGCAAACTTATCGCTAAGCACACTCACTTATACATTTATTTCTAAATTTGAAAATAAGGCATTAAAACTATAATTCGGTTTAACCAAATTCGATATTAGTATTTAATTGCATAACACGTACGCTAATCATATTTTGGCTTACTTTAGTAAGCTAACCTATTGTTCTCTATTTCCAAATCAAACTTCAAAAGTCACTTAAATACCATATTTTACCCATTCTAACTTACCAATTTCTGCAAAACACAACCTCACCCAATTTAATTCACCATATCATAATCATGCATGATGAGTCACGGTTATGACCCATGTTCAGAATTCATACCTTCACTTGTTCCTTCATTTTCACATAGCAAATGTTCGAATTAGGTTTTGAGGTCTCTAAACATTTGTTCCCCTATGTCTTTAGTTTTCATAGCATTAAAAATCATGTCATTTAAACTTCTAAATCATGAAACATCTACCAAATATCACAAGCTGTTTCAACACAGGGACAGTATCAGGTTACCATTTTCAATCCCAATTTCCAATGTTATTCATCTCGAATTATGTCTAGGTTTATCCTAGATAATTTTAGTTCTATATCTTAAGGTTTGTCTCCAATTTGAATCAAACAATTTGGAGGTCTGTAGGCCAAGTTATGGCCAAAACAATGTGAATGATTCAAATTAACCCCAGATAGAATTCCACTACATGTTCCTCTCCTGTCGTATTCAACTAATTCCATACAAAGAAACATCAAAGTAATACCAAGACAACAATGATCTTACACATGTCCATCTCACTCAAGAAAACCCATAAAAACTAGAAATTTAAGCCAGGAAACTTACCACTTTTCCCTCCAATCTTTTGGGTATTTGGTGAATACTTCAAGATTCCTCCAAATCACCATCAAATTCCATTCAAAAATGAACACACTCGTCTTCCTCTCTCCTTGGCTGATGTTCACCTTTGGTTTTTCTTCTTTTCTTATCTGTTCTTTTTGGTCTCACGGTTACTCTCTCATCACTGTCACATTTTTGTTAAAAGAATGAAGCAAAATGTCTTAAGTTTTGCTTTTTATACTCATTTAATGGATTACGCATGTCACCTTCCTATTTGTCATCACTAATGACTCATCTCACACGTCATTACCTTATTGGTCATCTATAATGACTCATTAATCTACTAATATCATGTAAAAAGACCAAATTGGGCTTAATGAGTACAACAAAACTAAATTGCCCTTTAATACATTTAATTGATCAACTAACTGAATTAAATCCCAAAAACATTCACAACCGTCTTATCTTCAAATGACCATGAAATACTCTAATTATGGTCAATTCTATTGATTGGATGCTTAAAAAAATTCAAATGGGTTTAAATTCATCAATACCCATTATTTACCAAAAAGGGCATTTTAGTCTAATAATTTCGAATTACCCGAATTCTATTAAAACAACCTCTTTTTTGACCTGTTTCAGTTCCTATAGACTCTAATCCTAATTCCAGAGCTTTTCATCGTATTTCAAAATTGCTTGGTAACTTTTTCAATTGCCTGAAAGAATTTTCAGATTGAATCCGGAAATCACTAAATGTCACCGAAATCGTCTGGATTTCATTTAAAAGTGTCACCTAAATCTCCAAAGCACATTTTGGGGCTTTTAAAGCTCATTCGGACTCGTTCTGTAGCTTTTTGGAGTTTTCAAAAAAAATTCGACGGAGATTGTCTATGGTCTATCATAATCTCCATTATAACCTCAATAATACATTTAAATGCTTAAATTACTCTAGTACACCATAAATAGAGCATACTCTATAAATTGCATGTACAACACATTACACAGTACAATAATTGAACTATGGCATTACAATATCATTATATGAGATGTGGACTAACAAAAAATCCTATCTTTCTCATTTGAAAGTTTGGAGTTGTCCGGCTTATGTGAAGCGGATACAGTCAGATAAATTTGATGCTAAGTCTGACAAATGTTTGTTCATAGGATATCATAAAGAAACAATGAGATATCAATTTTACCTTATTGAGGAACAAAAAGTGTTTGTTTCAAAGTATGCTGTCTTTTTAGAGAAAGAGTTTCTTTTAAAAGAAGACAGTGGGAGAAAAATTGAACTTGAAGAAGTTCAAGATGCTCGAACAGACGCAGATCAACTGCCTGAACCTGAAACTGTGACTCATACAGATGAAGTAACAGTTCAACCTTCTACAACA
>JAOSBP010000008.1:23592747-23603925 GCA_027563825.1 Erythroxylum mucronatum
TTACCAACAAAAATAATTTGGTCGCAGTATGAATAGCTATAGTAACCATTGACTTGGTTGCTATAAGATTATTTTTTTAGCAACAAAAATAACTTGGTCGCAGTATGCATAACTATAGCAACCATTCTAACATTACAACAACTATGAAATTTTATATTAGCAAGTATAAATTTGGTCGCTAATAATTATACCGTTAGTGACCAATTTTAAATGGTTGTTAATAATGCATTTTTAACGACCAACGTAATAACTTGTCACTAAGCACTTTTAGTAACAACCCCATAGTGACCACCTGCGACCAACCCGATTTTATCTTATGTAGATTATAGATTTTTGCCTCTGCTAGGTGACCTTAAACGAACAAATATCTCAAACCAGGTCTTCCTCTAGTCTATAGTTCAAAAGAATTTTTTGGAAATTGTCATACCATGGACCTTGTTTAATAAACACATAGTAGTTTTAATGTCATACATCCACAAAGATTTAAATAGTGAGGAGTTACTCATCATACTATTAACCATATCTATCAATGCCTTATTAAGCCTTTCTTTCACACCATTTTGTTGAGGTGTGTTTGACATAGTATATTATTCATATATGTCTTATCTTTCAAGAAACTTTGTAAAAGAACCTAGGTATATATCTTAACTCATTATATTTTTCATAATATTCACCATCTTTATCAAATCTTACAGTTTTTACCTTTTTGTTTAATTATATTGCAACATCATTTATACATGCCTCAAGGGCATCTACTACATAATATTTTTCTTAAGTAAATAGATATAACCATATCATAAGAAGTCATCGATAAAAATAATAAAATCTATATATAACCATCTCAAGTAATTGAATGCTTCTTGTTACTCATTTTTCACTGTTTGGTTGCTTTTTCTTATTGCAATCCATATATATACTTAGAATATTAATTAAATCGGGATTTAGAAAATTCTCATTTTATGTTCATTCCTGTTAAGTTCATATTTCAAGTTCAACAATTCTAGGTTTTCCTGATTTTATGTTCATTCCGTACGTTATTCCAATGAGTGCGGCACGTATCCTGATTTGAGCTTCACCGAGAAAACCACTACTGAGACTCTGGTTCTCGGCATTGCACCGGCTAAAGCCCAGTTCGACGGAGCTGAGATGGGCGTCCCTGCCGAGAACGACGGTTGCAAGTGCGGAAGTGACTGCAAGTGTAATCCGTGCACTTGTAAATGAGATATCGGTGATTTTATATATCAGAAATGACCCTGATCCCGAAAAAAGTCTGCGTTTATTAGTATATATGTGTGTGTCTTGTCCGTTAATAAGCTAGTCATGGCCTGTGGAAATCTGCGGATCTTAATAGCCTAGGATTCACGGTAGTTTATCTAAGTCATCACTTGTTTGTTTATGTTGCGACTAACTATCTACCGTATAGAAACAACCGAAGATAAAGCAAAGAACTTTGAGAGAGAAAGCTAGAGAGAGAATGTAAACAAAAATAGAGTATAAGAGAGGATATAAGAACTCAGCAATTATTGAGGTTTTTCTTTGATTAATAGAAGTATATTTTACATTTATGATCGACTATGTATTTATAGCCATTCAATCTTGTTAACTGACTTTAACTGTCACAACTTGCAACTCTTGAATTCTTGAAAACTTCTTTAATCTTTACGACTTATTTTCTTTGCATGTCACTTGCATGGCTGAGCATGGGCGTTGCTCTTGTTGGAATTTCTGAGACATATATTCTACATACTCCTCCTTGGATCAGAAATTCAGTTTCTGAACTCCCACTGATTTCCTTAAAAGTTCGAATCGTGACACATGGAATCCCTTTGTGAATAGATCGGCAATTTGATTTTCAGTAGGAATGTATTCAAGCTTTATCTCTCCCTCCTGTTGCACGTCTCTCAGATAGTAATATCTGAGTTTAAAGTGGTTCGTCTTTCCATGGAACACCGAATTCATTAAAATAGAGATTGCAGCTTGATTATCCACATATACCACCGTAGCTGTCGATAAGTGAACCTGCAAATCTCTAAGTAGTTTTCTAACCCATATGACTTGTTTCGCTGCTGCGGTAGCCGCCACTAGTTCAGCTTCCGCTGTTGAAAGAGCCACTAGCTCTTGTTTATTCGAGCTCCAGGAAAAACACGCTGATCCTAGAGTAAGACAATACCCAGATGTGCTTTTCATATCCTCCGATGCTCCACCCCAATCGCTATCTGTATAACACTTAAGTTCGCACGTCCCTGTCTTCTCGTACAATAATCCATACTCACTTGTCCCTTTAAGGTACCTTAATACCCTTTTTACTGTAGTGAGGTGTTGTCTTCCTGTATTGCTCAAATATCTCGAGAGTACACTCACCGGATACAATATATCTGGTCATGTGGCAGCTATGTACATTAGACATCCCACCATGCTTCTGTAATTTTTGTTGTCTACCTCATCTCTTTCTTCTTTCTTTATTAATTTTTCCTTCAGACATATTGGAGTATTAACGTGCTTGCATTGGTCCAGCTTGAATTGTTTTAGTACATCACGAACATATTTCCTCTGGCTTACTTCAATTCTTCCGTTTAGTTGCTTCACTTCCATACCTAAGAAATACTTTATTTCACCCAAGTCAGTCATTTCGAAGGCTCTGCTGAATTGTTGTTTCAAGCTATGAACCTGTGCTTCTGAGCTTCCAGCGATCAATATATCGTCCACATATATTGATACAACCGCTATATTTTCTGTTTGGAATCTCACGTACAGTGTTGGCTCACTGTGACTTCTCTTAAAATTGATCTCCAGCAGGAAGGAATCGATTCGAGAATACCAACAACGAGGGGCTTGTTTCAAGCCATAGAGCACCTTGTTGAGTTGGTAGACACTCTCCTCCTTTCCCTCTACTACGAATCTTTCTGGTTGCTGTACTTATATTTCTTCTTGTAATACTCCATTTAGGAACGCTTATTTCACGTCCATCTGGTGGATCCTCCAACCTTTCTCAACTGCGAGCGCCAGAAGGAGTTTGATCGTCTCTATCCTTGCTACCGGCGCAAAGGTCTCCCCAAAGTCCACTCCTTCCACTTACGCGTACCCTTTCACAACCAATCTCGCCTTTAGCTTATTAACCGAACCATCTGGATTTAATTTGGTTTTGAAAATCCATTTCAGTCCGATTGTCCTTTTGTCTGGTGGTTTCTCGACTAACGTCCAAGTTTCATTTTTGTTTATCATTGTGATCTCCTCCTTCATGGCTTCGTACCATTTTGGATTCAGAAATGCTTCTTGAACTCTCGTTGGTTCCAACATTGCTTTGTTACTTCTCTCATAAATTTCTGCCAGGCTGCGGGTTCCTCTCACCGGCATATGATCTAGGTCATCATTCTCTATTTTTGGATCTTGCTCCTCCTTGGAGCTTAAGTCGTTTTGCACGAACTAATTTTCGGGTTCATCTTCTTCCTCGGATTCTCCCTCATCCTGGTCCTGTAGGTTCAGTGTATTTTTAGCAACTTGAGGGATTATCGAGGATGGGTTGCGCGTCTGCTCCCCTCCATCTTTTCCTAGCTCTCCCTCTGACCAGGTCCAATGCTCTTCTTCGAGGAAGTATACATCTCTGCTAACCTTAACCTTCTTTTGGGAAGGATAAAACAATCTATATCCTTTTGTTAATTCAGAATACCCAACAAA
The DNA here is from genome assembly GCA_027563825.1 of Erythroxylum mucronatum. Taxonomy (NCBI): domain Eukaryota; kingdom Viridiplantae; phylum Streptophyta; class Magnoliopsida; order Malpighiales; family Erythroxylaceae; genus Erythroxylum; species Erythroxylum mucronatum. The sequence continues at coordinate 23,596,423 of JAOSBP010000008.1, forward strand.
GATTGCTATTTTGGATTTACTATCCAGCTTACCTCTTTTGACGTCGGGTATATGAGAATAACATAGAGATCCAAATACCTTTAAAATTTTCAGTTTAGGTTTTACCTCATACCACATTTTGTAGGGCGTTTTGTCTTCGAGTGCGCGGGTGTAGAGTCTGTTGAGGAGGAAGCATGCTATGGAGGCTGTCTCTGCCCAAAAGCTCTTCGGGAGCTTCTTGTCCTCCAACATGCACCGTATCATTTCCACCACCGTCCTATTTCGTCTCTCCACCACTCCATTCTGCTAAGGAGTGTAGGGAGTAGTCAATTGGTGTTTGATCCCTGCATCTTTGCAGATCATCTGGAATTTGTCGGAGATGAATTCTGCTCTATTGTCCGTCCTTACAGTTTTGATACTTACGCCCGACTGGTTTTCAACTAAAGCTTTAAACTCTGAAAATACTCTTGGGACTTCATCTTTCTTCTTCAGACAATATAACCAGGACTATCTAGTATAATCATCAATTATTAACAAAAAATATTTGCTTCCATTTAAGGATGTTACCGGCATTGGTTCGCAGATATCCATATGTAACAACTGAAGCTTCTCGGATGCTCTCCATTTTGCTTTGGTGAATGGAGTTCGGTGGTGTTTGCCCAGGAGACAAATTTTGCACTCCGAATGGCAGTCGGAGATGCTTGGAAGGTCATCTGCCATCTTCTTTCTCCACATTGTTTCCAAAAGCTTCATGTGATAATGGCCCAATCTTCTGTGCCAGAGCTCAGTTTCACTCGTACTGCTCACCAAGGCTTCTTGATGCAACTCCTCAGGTTTCATCACAAAGCTTTTGTTCCTCATTTTAGTGGTGAACATCTCCGGGCGGAACCTGTCTAACATTTTACACAAATCGGATTGGAAATATACGGACATACCTTTTTCCATTAGTTGAGCCACGCTGAGTAAATTATGCTGGATTTTGGGTACCAAAAGCACGTCTGGAATGGTCTTGATTCCAAGCTTTGTAGGTATCTCCACTACTCCTCTTCCTTCGGCACGAATGCACATGCCATTTCCAAGTTTTACATTTGCTTTTACAGAACGATCCAAGGTCTTGAATTGTGATGCATCCGGCGTCATATGGCTTGTACAGCCACTATTGATCAACTATTCAGATGAGTGAGCTTCTGCCAGATCACAGGTGACTACGAACAATTGTTCTTCTTCTTTAGCGATCTGTGCATTTGCCTCTGTCTGGCCAGCTTGCTTCTTGTATATAGCTTCCATGTGCCCCTTCTGGTGGCACCTCCTGCATTCTACATCTAGACGCTTCCAACACCTGAGAGCAAGGTGGTTGGATTTACCACAGTGAGGGCAAGGGTTATATTTATTTCGGTTTGTATGTTTCTGATTTGAGTGAGAGTTTTGAGCTCCCAACCCTCCTTTATTTCTTTTCTTTTTCTTGGATTTTTCGTGACCTTCAGACTTGACTGATGCTTTGTACGCTCCTTCAGCAACATCAGTCTTTCGCATTAGGTTTCGCTGTTCTTGTGCCTGAAGTGCGCTCACCACTTCAGCAAGCTTCACCTGTCCGATGTCTTTGGAATTTTCCAGCGAGACAATGGTGACTTCAAATTTCTTCGGCACTGAAACTAGCAATTTTTGGACCAACCTTTGATCCTTGAAATTGGCTCCCTAAAGTCTTATTTGATCTGCAAGTTGAATCAACCTCTCTGTGTAGTTCTTGACAGCTTCATCTTCTTTCATTTGGATCCTGTCAAATTCACGTAAAAGATTTAATACTTTCATATTTTTTACCTTTTCATCACCTTCATATTCGATCTTCAGAAATTCCAAGATCTCCTTCACTGATCCAAGATGCATGATTCGAGTGAATATTGAAGGTGCAATCGCCTGGTACAAGCAAGATTTTGCCCGAGCCTTCTTGGCTATTCTTTCCCTCAACCAACGCAATTGAGCAATCGGGACATCTTCTGCTGGAACCTCTACTTCGTAGTCTTCATCAATCGGCTCCCACAGATCCTGACCTTGTAGGTAAGCCTCCATTTTTACTACCCATATTTGGTAACCTTCTCCATTGAAGACTATCGGCTGCAAGCTTGGAGTGGATGACTCGACCATCTCTGAGTTATGCACTCCTTATCGCCACAGTGTATTCTGGAAAGAATATAGATGCTCAAGGCAAAAAAACCTTGCTTATACCCTCACTGGTCCCTTAAGAAATAGGCTCTGATACCACTTTATTGCGACTAGCTATCTACTGTATAGAAACATCGAAGATAGAGCACATAACTTTGAGAGAGAAAGCTAGAGAGAGAACGTAAACTGAAACAGAGTAGAACAGAGGATATACGGACTCAGCAATCACTGAGATTTTTTCTTTGATTAATAGAAGTGTGTATTACAATTGAGATTGTAAACGTATTTATAACAATTCAATCCTAATTGTTTTCTAACTGATCTTGATTTCTTGACTTCTTGATTTCTTGCTTCTCTTTATTCTTTACGACGTCTTTTCTTCGTACGTCACTGCATGGCTGAGCATGGGAGTTAGTCCTGTTGGAATTTCTGAGACATATATTCTTTAAAAGGTAAAGAAAAGAGAAAATAGACCAGAGCAGAAACAGAGAGAGAGTTTTTTTAAAACATTGGATGTTATAAATGTACACGGCACAAATGATAAACGTTAAAGTCTACCTGAAAAAGCTGAAATGAGGGCTTTTTTGAAAAGCTCCAAATTTGAGTTTCTCAAAAAGCTATATTTTAGCTTTCAAAAAAGTTATTTCTATTTAAAAAGTGCTTTTAGATTTTGCAGTCAAACACTCATTTTTTAAAAAAATAGCTTTTGTGGTGAAAAAAAGTTCTTTTGAACTCTTCAAAAACTCAACCTAACGGGTCCTAAGCATAAGACTCACGGGCGTGACACTTAAGTCAAGCACATGAGTCTTTTTCTTTTTTATTTTTATTTTTAGTTCTAATTATATTATTAATATTTTCAAAAAAAGTAAAATTAATTTTAATTTTAATTATGCTACTATTAATTTCATAAAAAAACTAAAAAAACAAAAACAAACAAATTTTGAATTTTTTTCTATTTTTCTATCTTTTTATTATTTTAATTTTAATTTTTATATAAAATTAAAAGTAAAAAACAAATTTTGTGTTGACAAATTTTTTATTTATATTTATATTTAAAAATTAATTAGTTTATTAAAATTGTTTAATTAATTTATAAATTATAGAAAAATATTAAATTAAATTAAAACTTGATTAATGTTATTATTATTATATTAACAAAAAATTGATTTTTAATTATTCTTTTAATTTTAAAAATTTAAAAATTGTGTCGACCCATTTTGTTTTTATTTTTATTTTTATTTTGAAATTTTAAATAAACTTTATAAGATAAAAATTTAAAAATTATTAAAATTGTTTAATTAATTTATAAATTATATAAAAATATTAAATTTAATTTAAAATTTTGATTAATTTTATTATTATTATATTAGCAAAAATATTTATTATTATTATTTTAATTTTAAATTTTTTAAACAAAATTTAAAGTTACACTATGACACTTTTATTTTATTTTTTAAATAACATTTATAAGAACAAAAATTTTAAAATTGATTAATTGATTAAAATTGTTTAATTAATTTATAAATTATAGAAAAATATTAAATTAAAATTAAAAATTGATTAATTTTATTATTATTATTATATTAGCCCGCATGCATGTTAATATAATATTAAACTTGTATATTTATGATAAAGTATTTTTCTAATAAGAATACTTGTGAAATGTAAATAAATTATACAATATATTATATACGTCGAATAATTTATTTTGATTTTAACAACTTATTTTAATTGATTAATTTACTAAAATTATTTAATTAATTTATAAATCTAATTAGTTACTTTATATTCATCATTAACCTGTTTGTCACGTGAGGCCTTTACCATCTCTTTAGTTAATCTTAACTTAAAAGAAGTATATCTTCATTTAAATAATGCAATATTTTTGATGACAAAATCTATGTGTTTGTGCTTGATAAATGCCAAGTTTAGCAATTATCTGATTACATTAGTTATTAACTAATTTGACCAACTAATAATACCAGATATTTATTAAAGATGTTTGGTAAAATTAATTGTTTAGTTTTAGTTATTTATGTATAAATTAATTTTTTAAATTTAATTTAATATATTTCTCTAATTTATAAATTAATTAAATGATTTTAATAAATTAATCAAATTTTGAAATTTAAAATTTTTTATCTTAAATTTTTTAAAAAGATTAAAATAATAAAAAACAAAAAAATTCACAAATACAAACCAACATAAATGTAATTATTTTGTTTTCTAATCATTTTTATGTTAATTTGTAAATAAAAATAATAGTAGTATAATTAAAATTAAAATTTAATTTAAATTTTTTTTATTAAAATAATAAGTGTAATTTAAATTTAAATAAAAAAAATAAAAAAAAACTTGTGATTGTGGCACTTATCTGACAGGCATGACACTAACCTTCAACGACAATTCAAGTTTAAGTCAAGTCAAAACTTAACTCGCACAACAACGGCGATTTTTAGGTGGATAGAGTTAGAATTGCAACTAACGATATGGATTGCCTTTTAACGCCACAAATTCAAGTGTCCTCCATCATCTAAACCAAAACGACCGTGTTTTAGTGCCAAAAGTAAAACCAAGCAGGCGTAAGATAAAAGATGCAAAAAGAAGAGTTCAAATCACCTGTCCAACTTTCCCTGTCCTACTCTGTCCATCCTGTGAAACGGCGTCGTTTTTGCTCAAAATTTGAAAAGCACGTGTGATCTTCAGACTTGGGATGTTAAAGCATAAAAGCTTTAGCCGCCGCAACCCAAGCTGGCTTGGACAATAATTCACGTGCTGGAAGCCATGTGTTCATTTGTTGTACATATTAAGTGCATAAATATTTGTTTATAATTATTATAATTAGTAATTATAATTGATGTAGAGTATTTGTTAATACTCTATTATTATCGTTATTAATTGCCTTATTCACGGAGTAGTTCTTAATTATTGTTATTATTATTATTATTGGTATTAAATTTTAAAAAATTAGTGTGTTTATTATTATCTTATTATTATAATTTTAGTCTATATTTTTATAATTATTCGTATTATTTTATTGTTAGTAATTTTGTTTTTACTATTTCTATCTAAATCTTATTATTATTACAAATTTAAAATAATAAAATAATACGTCCAAAATAATTAATTGTAATTCGTCCAAAATAATTATTACTATTTTCCGACTTGAGTATATATACTTATTAATAAAAATCTTATTGTAAGCAATTTTATTGTTTTGTGTTTTTCTCCTTATTCTTATTAAGAACTATTATAAATTCAATCATATTATTTAATCTCTTTAATATATAAATAATTTATTAATAATAAGAATAATAGTATGTAGGAAAAAATCAAAACTTTTTTACAATTAAATTAATAAGAATTAGAAAAGGATGATAAAAATTATTAATAATAATATAATGGTGAATAATAATAAGGAATATAAATTTAGCACAACTTATAATAATTCCAGCAATAATAACTAAGGTAAAAAATTAAAAGGAAATTTTAATTATCATTATTTAAAACAATTAAAATAATAAGAATAATTAAAGAAACACAATGTTTTTTATTGATTATAATATAATTTATAATAATAATTCTCTACTTAATTGTTTATAAATTCAAACAGATTATAAGAAATTAGCAAAAATAAGCATATAATTTTTTCGTTACTCTTATCAAGGATAGAATTAATAATAATCAGGGATTTAATCATATTATTTAATATCATTAATAAATACATAATTTATTAATGATAATAATAATAGTAAGTAGAGAATTAATAATTAAGGCTCATTTTAAACAATTAAAATAATAAGAATGATTAAAGAAAGATAACATTTTTATTTTTAATTATAATATATTTTACAATAATAATTCTTCAAATCCTCTAAAAATTAAATCTGATGATAAGGAATAACAAGAAATAAGCGTATTTTTGTCCTTATTATTTTCAAGAACAAAATTAATAATAATCGAAAATTTAGTGCTAATATTTAATATCAATAATAAATTAATAATTTATTACTAAGTAGAGGATTATTCATTAAAGCACGTTTTTTACGGTTAAATTAATAAGAACAATTAAATAACCATAATAATTGTTAACAGTAATAAAATGGCGAATAATAAGAACCAATACCATAATATAATGAATAATAATAAATTTGTATAATAATAAATACAAGTTATATAATAAAAATAACCCACGAAAATTATAATTATAATTATACATAATTATAAATAATTTTATTTTGTACAATAATAATAATAAGGAATTTAATATTAATAAGAACAATTTATTATTATTAAAATTTATTATTACAATATATTTAAATTTATTAGAAGAATATTATAAATTATTAAATAACATTTGTTTAAACCTCCCCTCGCAAAATGGCCATTTGCTGGCCATTTGTTGGCCACCCACTTATGTTTTTAAGTGATATTATCCCTTTACTCCTTTGGTACACTTTTTCACCAATCCAATATAATAATATTTTCAGGCTCATCCATGAACGAATACTTTCAAGCTTCTTTTGTATGCTTATCGAATACATAAGGAACAAGGGTTGGACAGAATACACAAGGGACAAGGGTTTGTATTCTTATTAATAAATAAATAATATTCATATTCAATTCTTATTATTCTGTCTTATTATTATTATTATTATTATTATTATTATTATTATTGTTAATAATAATATTATTATTAGTATTATTATCTTATTATTATTGTTATTATTATTGTAATTATTGTAATTATTAATTTAATTATTATCTTCTTATTATTAATTTATTATTATTATCTTATTATTATTATTATTATTATTATTATTATTATTATTATTATTATTATTATTATTATTATATTCGAGATGATTATTAAATAAATTAATTATAGTAATTTCGATTATTATCTATATCTTATTATTATTATTATTATTATTATTATTATTATTATTATTATTATTATATTCAAGATGATTATTAAATAAATTAATTATAGTAATTTCGATTATTATCTAAATCTTATTATTATTATTATTATATTAGATATGATTATTAAATAAATTCATTATATTAATTTCTATTATTATCTAAATCTTCTGATTATTATAAATATTTTGATAAATATTTTGATTTTTATTTTTATTAGTATATTATTATTATTATTGTTAATAATAATATTATTATTAGTATTATTATTATTACTGATTATTGTTGTCCTTAGTATTATTATTATTACTGATTATTTAATAATAATAATAATAATAATAAATTTAATATAATAATAAGGTATTAATAATAAGGAATTTAATATTATAAATTATATTATTATTTATAATAATAATATAAACGGTTTATTATTAATATCAG
>JAOSBP010000008.1:23610360-23622500 GCA_027563825.1 Erythroxylum mucronatum
AATTAATTACAATATTTTAATTAATTAATAATTATATTTTAATTAGTTATATTTTAATTAATTATAACAACCATACCTTTATATAACAATGATACCCATTTCTCTATATTATGAGGGGAATGGGGTATTACCCAAAAATGAGTAATGAAAATAATACCTCTATAATGATACCTCCTTATCAAACTTAATTTTTCATTCCATACCCATTCCCTTTTTTTCATACCCACCAAACAAGCACCCTTAGATATTTGTAGTGCTCTGTATCATTTCCACACCTTCGATTTGCTTTATTTTCTACCGTCCGATCATAGCATTTACTTCATGTAGCCACAGCTTCAAACTTGTATTTGCATCAGGCTACGGTACGGAGTCCCCGGATGAGAACGCTATATTCTCTCTCTCACTACCTAAGTTTGAAATTTTGAAGAAAGTCCCTTGTAGAATTGAGAATTGGAGAAGGGGTTGTTCATTGTTGTTCTGCTTCTGTAATTTGTAGCTTTATGTGCGGATAGAGGGAACCAACAGCGGCAAAAAACTTGAGGTTAGGGGACTGCCCTTCCACGAAAATGGCTCCAACGTTATCCCTCAAGCCCTGTATTTCATTTTCAGCTTCTTCAAGTGCTTGGAGGTCCTCTCTCCCTCTTTATTTCTTCTTCATAACTTCTTTTTTCTTTTTTGGTTGTCCAATGCCATTTCTGTTTCTGGATTATTGAAGCAAGAGGAAGATGGATTTCGTACACACGAACTAGCATCGTTTTTTGCCAGTTGTTAATTTGTGCACTTCAAAACTATAGCAATATGACTTCCGAGGTTGTGAATATTGTAGTAATGTGAATTTTCGGTTCCCAGTTGAGTCTTTTTTGTTGGGTATTGGAGTGCTGCTTTACTTGTCCATTGTTTTACCGTTGATTGTTGACTTCTATGTATGGTAAAAGAAAAATGGAAGCGAAAAATGAAGTTTTCCAATTTAAAGTCATGGAAAACACCATGACTTTGTACCTCGCTACTAATTATCTTTTCATATTGGTATTCCATCTTCTCATTTTATCTTTTTCTTCTTCTTTAACAACTTTCTATTGCTTATATTATGTATTCTGCATAATTACAGTACCTGGCCGTTAACTGATTAATGATTATGTCTATGGTGGATATTTCAGCCGGTCAAAAATGAATGGTAATCTTATCAATGCCAACTTTAATACTAACGGAAGAATGGAGGTACAAGCTAGGTCTATGTTGGCTCCCAGGAAGTTCATGCAGAGGAGAAGGAAAGTTGAAATCTTCAAAGACGCAGCAGATGAAGCAGATCAGAAGAACTGGAGGAGACTGATGATGCAAATTGAGGAGACGGGCTCAGCAGTTTCAGTGCTCAGAAGAGAGAGGATAAAAAATCAGGCTCTTCCTAGGGACCTGGTTTTGGGAATGTTGGTTAGATTTAAGCAGTTAAAGAAATGGGACTTTGTCAGTGAGGTATGTTGTTGAATAAGTTGCATCCATTTTCTCATTTAAAGTTATGTAGATTAAGGACAGGTAGAAATGCCATAAGCTTTTTAGCTTTGACCAAGCAAAAATCTACTGACCATCATGAAAGCAAGGTTTAACTCAAACATATGATCTTTGATAAAGCAACTCATCATGTGTGGGTAAACCTCTATCCAGCCAGTGATATGAGAGTAATTTTCTACCTGTTCTTTCACTCTATTGCTAGATCAAGTACTCTTATTTTTCAACTATTTTCATATTTTTGATGTTCTATATCCATGGAAGATCATATTTTAATTTAACAAGAGATAAATTTTGTTGCTTACTGAATCTGAGTGCCTTTTCTTTTTCTCCTATTGTGGTATTTGGATGTTTAGAAAGTTCCCCTTTTTTTTTGGAAAGTAAAATTATGCGTAAATAAAGATGTTTAGAAAGTTGATGCATGCTTTTTATGGTCTATATGGTCAGATACTAGAATGGCTTCAGACACAGCATTGGTGGGACTTCAGTGAAATGGACTACCATATGCTTATAACAGCTTATGGGAAACAAGGGGATTTCAACAGGGCTGAGAGTGTCTTAGGCCTTATGAATAAGAAGGGCTATCTGCCTAATGTTATATCCTATACTGCACTCATGGAGGCATATGGGAGAGGAGGTCAATATAATACTGCTGAAGCCATTTTCCGGAGGATGTTATCTTCAGGCCCAGAACCTTCTGCTTTGACATATCAAATAATACTAAAAACGTTTGTTCAGGTATTTCATCTCTTCAAAGATTACATTTTCTGCTGATGGCTTTATGTGACAAAATTTCAGAATTGTATACTTCATTTCAGAGGTCCATCTGCTCCTTTCTGTAACTTGAATTTGATAAAAGTTGGGATGGGATCTTCGAATTGCTTGCTATTAGGCTTGTGCAGAGTGAGAATGAAAGAAACTTCTGTGTCGTAAAATGATGGACTTCCTTTCTATGTTTCTTTTCTTATGCTGTCATGCTGGTGAGAGAATATGTTTTACTTTAGACCAGAAACATACAAGTTCCCATGAAAATGCCATAATTGACATGAATAATGATGGTCTTGGGGGTTACTACAGGGAAACAAATTCAAGGAAGCTGAAAAACTTTTCGAAACTCTTCTGAATGAAGAAAAATCAGCGCTGAAACCAGATCAGAAAATGTTTCATATGATAATATATATGTATAGAAAAGCTGGAAATTATGGAAAAGCTCGTAAGATTCTGCCATTGATGACCGAGCGTGGAGTACCACAATCTACAGTCACTTATAACAGTTTGATGTCATTTGAAACTAATTACAAGGAGGTGTCAAATATCTATGATCAGGTAAATCTGTAGATTTATGTATGAAAATTATGTCTTGTATGGACTGAATATGCAAGTAGCTATATTTTAACAAAAGTAGAAGAAAAACAGATATTTCATTACCTTGTATAACAAAATTATTTGATTGAGGTTCTCTGTGATTTGTTTATATTCTTTCTCATAATGTTTGTAGCTAATATTAATTGCTTATATGGTTGACAAAGATTAATGTTTATCGTTTCTGTGACTTTTTTCCTGTGCATGATTAAAAGGTTGCCTTTCTTGAGCTAAAGGAATGAAAGTTATTAAATCTGATTATGGTCTCTTGGCAAAGGGGATTTTGAGAGGTTTAGGAGATGGTGAAAGCTTTAGAACGGGAACCACTTAATTTCAACCCAATAATTTAAAATCCATACTAATCATTATTTGTTAAGTTGGTTAATCTTGCTTCTAACTGATTGTATTCACACCAAGATAATTATGTCTATATCTAATAACTTATTGTCTAAATAATCTTGGGATATATCTTTTTGACTAAGTTTGAGATTTGTTGACTTGTGAAGGGATCATTGCTGCGTGTTTGCATGGTTTGTTTAGATGTTGATGTCTCGAAACCTTGTACTGGAAGATGTTTAATGAGTGTAATACTTATTTGCTTATTCAAGTCAAGAAATTCTGGCTTTTGTTTTGTAATTTTAATTGCTATGATGGTATGAACTACCAACTGGGTTCATGGGAGGAAAATTCTACCTGCCGGTTGGATTACAACCTCATGGCTGTGGGAATGTGTGTTACTGTTACCACCTTTAAAATGCTAAAGGAGTCTCTCCAAATGCTTTGAGGACTTGAGCTTTTATAGTACTTGTTGTTGTGCTGCCTTCTCTTAATATCTTGTTTATATAAATCTGTCAGATTTTGAAGTAAATGTGTGATTCTAGATGCAAAGATCTGGTCTTAGGCCTGATGTTGTTAGCTACGCGCTTCTCATTAATGCTTATGGAAAAGCCCGGAGGGAAGAAGAAGCTTTAGCCGTTTTTGAGTCAATGCTTGATGCTGGTGTGAGGTATGCGAATGTTTTATATATATTTATATATATATATTAAGAACAATTACTATCTTTATAACTAAAGTCAATGCAAGTTGGACTTGTATCTTATCAAATTCATGTTCGAGCGTCATTAATTAGGGTTCCACTCTTCATAATATGCCCAAGTTCAGCAAAAGTAAATTACACTTTCATGCTGATCTATTTGTTTTCTATGCATTGGACAACTAATTATTCCTGTTTCATAAGCTCTGACTTCGTATAGAAATGTGCCATACCCATGCAAAACACTTAAGCCAATATAAAAGATAACAGACTCCTTTTTGGTAACTAATGAAAACTATTTTCTCTAAAACAATCAGTAATGATACTGCAACCACTCAACATGGTATTTCTCTAAAGATCAATTTTCTATCATCTGGCTAGATTCTTTCAATGGTTATATTAACAGCAGTGGAATACAAATCCTATGATGAAATCAATCAAATAGAGCCTGCTTAACTTCTGCTGTATTTCCTTGGATGAAAAGATGAGAAAAAGGAAGCAAAAGAAAAGAAAATTCACTATAACTCAATAAACTTGATTAATCCTTCTGTTTGGATCCATGTCTGCTGCTTCATATATTAGATTGACACTTCGTTGTTCTTAATTTTGGTCTAGTATACCCCTTTCAATTCAGTTGAAGTCAACAGTAAGATATCTGACAGCTAGACATTGTAAATTGAACTCCATGACTAGGATTGTACTTATGGAAGGTTATTTTGTCCGTTTGTTCCTTCTCTTCAGACCAACCCACAAAGCCTATAATATTTTGCTTGATGCATTTGCCATATCTGGAATGGTGGAACAAGCTCGTATAGTGTTCAAAAGCATGAGAAGAGATAGGTAAACTTTTTACTCTCATCACGACTACTTGCCAGTTGAACTTTGTTGTGTTACCTTTTTTTTTGGCAAATACGTTTAGTCACAGGGACATTATCAGAAGTTCCTCTTATGACACTTAAATGTGCTGACCAAAGAAGTAACAAAAGCAGAAGAATAAGAAATCAGTACTTCTTCGATTTAACTCCTATATTTAAATTGTAGTTTTCCATAATGCAAAATATTGAGATAAGAAACAGTTTGCATATCAAAAGTTAAAGGCATTATGATCTCCCACGAAAAATTTAATTTATATTTCTAGGTTAGTTTCTAACAAGTACAAAAGTTTATGTCGTTTCCCCTTTATGCAGACCCAGGTTTAAAAGCTTGATGTGTAGTTTGCTAAAGCACTTTCTGTGAGTTGAATGTGAGATCCTTAAATTATGACCCACAAAATAGAAGACCAAAGGGAAAAGTTTCTTTTGACAGATGGATGTTAATCTTTTCATTTGGAGCTAATATTCAACAATCACTTTCATTCTTTGCAGATGCACCCCTGATCTTTGCTCTTATACAACAATGCTATCAACATATGTGAATGCATCTGACATGGAAGGTGCTGAAAAATTCTTCAGAAGACTGAAACAAGACGGTCTGGAGCCAAATGTTGTGACCTATGGGACGTTGATCAAGGGTTATGCTAATGTAAACAATCTTGAGAAGATGATGGAGACATATGAGAAAATGCAGTCGAGTGGTATCAAAGCAAATCAAACTATTTTCACGACCATAATGGATGCATATGGTAGAAACAAGGATTTTGGTTGTGCGGTTTCCTGGTACAAGGAAATGGAGAATAATGGTATTTCTCCTGATCAGAAGGCAAATAACATACTTATGTCTTTGGCTAGAACGGAAGATGAACGACAGGAAGCTAGTCAACTAGTGGGGCTGGGGCATGTAGGTGTAGGAGGCATTAGTCTTGCCGATAAAGATTACGATGACAGTGATGATGATGAAGAAGAGGGTGCCGAAGAAATTATTTCTTGTAATGGGCAGATGGAAGATTTGTTAGCGTTCAATGTTGATAGACGACAAAACTGGGAAGGCTTACAGAGTCTTAACGGCATTGATTTGTAGTTATTGGTACTGTACACGGGAAAAGTAATACCATATTTACTAGTCCAAAGTTTTGTTTTTATAACTTAAAAACATTCCGATTCGTTTTAGGGAAGGAATGACTGTTAAATGTTAAATCTTTAGAAGTGTGAAGGATGAAAAGTCTTATCATTGTATACAAGTGAAGTGCCCAGAAGAACGAGTAGGGAGCGTGGGGGTAGACTTGGAGGCTGTTTGCTGTGACTCCCAAATTTTCGGGAACAACTACTTGTGAGTGTTTGGTTGTTACTCTCAAACAACTAAACAGTTTAGGTGCCCGTGGATTCTGATTTTATTTTTAAAATTTAAAAAAATTTCTTTTTGTTTTTTCTTAATTTTTTAAATGATGAAAACTATAAAGTTGTTTCCTATAATTTGTTTTATATTAAATGTATATTATTTATTATTAATAATAATTTTGAATAATTTTATTTTTAAGTATTAATTTTCAAATAAGACAATTTTAATATAATTATATTAAATATCTTCATAATATACAAAATTTTCAAATAAAATTTGTTTTAATAATTTAAAAAATATATAAAAATAAAAATTATTTATTTTAATAAACTATAATAATTTTTTACTTAGAGGCTTATTAAGAGTAACGGTTCTTTTTTAGTTTGTATATTTAGTTTTTCTTTTGGCCTGGTTGAAGTTACTCTTATATTATTAATTTTTGACATGTTTTACACGTACGTTATATTGTATTGTAGTAATAATAATAATAATTTATTTCTTTATTTTTATATAATTTTTTTATATAATTTTTATATGCATACAAATCAATTTATAATTTTGAAGTATCTTCGTGACGTATTGAATTTGGGTTTATCGAAAACAACCTGTTTATTAGGTAGGGGTAAGATTGCGTACTATCGGATCTTCCTAGACTCTACGACTTGGCAGGACTTTCACTGGGTGTTGTTATTGTTGTAATTTTTATTGATAATTTATCAATAAATATTATATAAAAATTAAAATTTATTTAATTAATTAATTATTAATCACTAGGTTAATGATTAACTAGTATAAGTTAAAGTTATTAAATTTAATATACCGTGAGTTTGTTGTAACATTAGTTAATATATTGGTCGACCAATATGCCATATTAGTCGATCTGTAATATCCTAGTTCGATGATTGTACTATGTAATGTGTTGTACAAGCATTTTATAGAGTATGCTCTATTTATGGTGTACTAGAGTAATTTAAGCATTTAAATGTATTATTGAGGTTATAACGGAGATCACGAATAGACCAGAGACGGTTCTGGACTTGACGGAAAATTTCTCAAATTTTTTTCGAAAACTCCAAAAAAGCTATAGAATGAGTTCGAACGAGTTTCAAAAGCCCCGAAATATGTTTTGGAGATTTAGGTGATACTTTTGAAAGAAATTCGAACAATTTTGGTGACATTTAGTGATTCTGGATTCAAACTGAAAATTCTTCTGTGCAATCGAAAAGTTATCGAATAATTTTAAAATACGAGGAAAAGCTCCATAATTAGGATTGAAGTCTATAGGAACTGAAACGGATCAAAACAGAAGTTGTTTGAATAGAATTCGGGAAATATGAAATTATTAGACTAAAATGCCCTTTTTGGAAAATAATAGGTATTGATGATTTTTAAACCCATTCAAAATTTTTAAAAGCATCCAATCAATAAATATTGACCTTAATTAGAGTATTTCATGTCCAATTTGAAAATAAGACGGTTGTGGAATGTTTTTGGGATTTAATTCGATTAGTTGGTCAATTAAATGCATTAAAAGACAATTTCGTATTTTTGTAATAATTATGGGCAATTTAGTCTTTTTACATGATATTAGTGGATTGATGAGTCATTAGAGATGATCAATGAGATGATGACATGTGTTTGATGAGTCATTAGTGATGATAAATAGAAAGGTCACACGTGTAATCCATTAAATGAGCATAAAAAGCAAAACTTAAGACATTTTGTTTCATTCTTTCAACATAAACTTGAGAGTGATGAAAAAGTAACGTGAGAGACAAAAACAGAAAGGGAAAAAAAGAGAAGCCAAGGGTGAACATTGGCTAAGGAGGGAGGGAGAAGAGTGTAGTCGGTTTTGATGGTGATTTGGAGAAATCTTGAAGTATTCATCAAATACTCAAAAGATTGGAGGAAAAAGTGGTAAGTTTCTTAGCTCAAATTTCTAATTTTTATGGGTTTTCTTGATTGAGATGGATGTGTTTAAGATCAATGTTGTCTTGGTATTACTTTGATGTTTCTTTGTATAGAATTAGTTGAATATGACAAGAGAGGAATGTATAGTGGGATTCTGTCTTAGGCCTTGAACCAGTCCCAATTTTTTGGCCATAACTCGGCCTAAAGACCTCTAAAGTGAGTGTTTCAAATTGGAGATGAAACCTCAAACATAGTACTAAAACTTCTAGAAGAAACATAGACATAATTCGGGATTAATGATATTGAAATTTGAGATTTAAAATGGTAACTTGATATTGCATTTGTGTTGAAACAACATGTGATATTTGGTACATTTCTCATGATTTTGAAGTTAAAATAGCATGATTATTGATGATATAGAAACTAGAGATATAACAAGGTCTTATTTGAACGTTTTCTATGTGATAAGTAAGAAACAAGTGGAGGTATGGATTCTGACATAGGTCATAGCCGTGACTCATCATGCATGATCATGATATGTTGAATTAAATTAGGTGAGATTGTGTTTTGAAGAAATTAGTAAGTTAGAATAGGTAAAATATGATATTTAAGTGACTTTTGAAATTATATTTGGAAATGGAGACTAAAAAGTTAGCTTATGGAAGTAAGCAGAAATATGATTAGCATGCTTGTTACATGATTAGATACAAATCTCAAATTCGGTCAAACCGAATATATAGTTTTAATGCTTATTTCCTAATTTGGAAATAAGTGCCTAAGCGAAATGTGCTTTATGTAGGCAAAGGAGAGGCACAAAATGCTTAAGTGTACTTGGCGATAAGTGTGCAAAATTGTGAGTGTGTTTTAATTGTTTTATATGACTAAGTTATTTCAAAAAAAATTAATGACATATGGGTGTTCTTTAAATTGAGTTTATACAAATGGTTTTCATTTGATCATGAAATTAATATTTATACTGAATTTATGCAAATTCTATTTTACAAGTGAATATTGCTAGCATAAGTGTATGCTTTGGAAATATATGAGTTTTAATTTGAAAGTTAAATTTTATATGATTGGGAGTTGCTTTTGCTTATGGTACATCACTAGGCTTTAAACATGTTATTATACCAGTATATTTATAGTGATTAACCTATTACGGGTAAGTGACGTAGAACCAACTCTGTAAATAGTGGTTAACCAGTCACAGGTAAGCGATGTAGAACCAGCTCCGTGACTTGTTACGGGTAAGCGATGCAAAACCAGCTCCGTAACTATTGGTTCATAGAGGTTAACCTATTATGGATAAGCGATGCAGAACCAGCTCTGTAACTACTGGCTCATAGAGGTTAACCTATTATAGGTAAGCAATGAAGAACTAGCTCCGTAAATAGTGGTTAATCAGTTGCGGATAAGCTCTACAGAACTAGCTCCGTGACTTTATGCCTAGTGTACCATATGGTAAAGAAACTAGTGGTCGGTCATGTTGAGTAAGGAAAGTCATAAAAATAGTAATTCTGCCACTATTTATGTTTAAAGTGATTTGAGAGGTACTGTATGGTACCAATTCTAGCGGTTGGCTTATTTTTCAGTATTAAAGTTTTCAGAAAACTTATTGCCACTACTATTTATTGTTTAAGAAAAAAGGAAAATGGAAAATAGAAACTTTTATATTATGATTTTAATTTCGAAAAGCATTTCGAAGAAGTATTTCAGAAAAATTGAAATTGTGTTTTTTGAAATATTATGTTATTACCATATTTGATGATGCCCAAATAAATTGTTATGAAAAATATTTTACCATAAGCTTTATGATTGTATGGAATATTTTAGTTATGTTGTTATAAAAAGTTAACTTTTAGTAAACGTATTACACTCACTGAGCTCGTTTAGCTCATCCTTATTTTTATATTTTTAAACAACCCACCCCAGGTATGTGTACAAGTGTTGCAATAATTGGGACTTCGTCACAAGATTAGTTGTATAGTCGGGTGCTGTTGTGCTTATGTCATTTTGATATATGCATTTATGTAAAGAATGGATGTTTATAAAGGCTTTTAAATGAAATGCTTGAATATGTTTTAGCTTTTAAAAGTTTATTGTAGTGATTGTTGAGAATTATTTGTTTAGGGTTTGTTTGGGGTTGCTTGTAGTGGACTTGAAATCCATAATTTGTAGTTGAGAAATTTGTGTGAATATAGAAGTGTTTTAAATGTGTTATACAAGTTTTTGAAATTTGGGAATCTTAGAAAAGCAGTCGTTATGTTGCTGAAAATTTTAATAAAACATTTTAAAAGAAAAAGTCCCCACTTATTTTCGTACTTGTAAAAGTCAAAGTATAAAAGTTTTTTAATATTTGAATGACTTGACTTTGCGAGAACCCTTCAGTTGAGTTAGATATCAATTACAGGGCTATTGTGGGGTTGTTAGGAGGGCTCCACTCAAGTTCCGAAAGGGGAACTCCAGGTTGGGTTCTTTCACAATGAAGATGTCTACTGAACAACCATTATCCTAATGGCTAATAAATCTCGGCGAATATGCTACAATGGTTGACTAATACATTGTAAGTGGTCGTTGTAATAGTTAGTTCTTGGCTTTAACAAATAGGAAGGGTCCCAAAACACTATAAATAGGTGTTTTCTTACTATTTTTAGTATTAGGAAGCATTTGTGTATATTTGACATATATTTCTAAGTATTTTTCAATTGTTTGAGCATCATTATCTCATATTTGTGCGAGTGAGCTTTTTTGGAGTCATCAAGCAACAAAGTGAGTTATTTTCAATTGTAAAATTTATTTTGGGGAACTATATTATTGTATATGGGGGGTGATTCAAATGGGATTGAGATCTCTCTTCATCTTGGAAGAAGATTGTAAAGGGTTCTTTTCTTTAGAAAAAAATTATACAAAGTTTATTCTTCACCTTGAAAAAAATTATAGTGGAATTTGAAAAAGAGTCTTGGGAAGGATTGGACGCAATCAGGGTTGTTTATTGAACCAATATAGATTACTTTGCATTCTCTCTTTCCTATCTTATTTAAATTATTATTCAATGATTTGATTAATTTATATTAAGCAAAATTTCACCCATATTTATATTGATTGTTGTTAAATTAAGTTCATTGGTTAGAAAATTTCATGAAATATCTAAACACCCAATTCACACCCACACCCCCAGGTGCAATTTGACACACTTTAGAAGTTACACATAAGGGCACAAATCAAGTTGAAGAGAGAAAAATAAGAATGCTAACACATCAATATGAATTGTTTAAAATGAAGCATGAATCTAACATGTATACTAGATTTATTGATATTATTATTCTCTCAAAGGTCTTGGTAAGACCTATACTAATGTTGAAATGGTAGAAAAGTTACTTAGGTAACTTTTAAAGCTATGGGACGCTAAAGTGATAGCCATATAAGAAATCAAGGATCTAACGTCAATACCATTGGAGGAACATATTGGATCTCTCCTCACACATAAAATGAGACTCCAAGAAATAAAAGAAGAAATGATGCTCCTAAGAAAAAAAGAATATAGTGTTTAAAGCCTCAAGGGAAGAATCCAGTAAAGAGGAAGAGATAACAACTAGTAAAAGCGATGAAGAAGATATTGCCTTAATCATTAGAAAATTTAAGAAATTCTCCAAAAGAAAGGACTTCAAGAAAGGTAAAATTAATTTAAAATGTAAATCCTCTAATGTTATTTGCTTTGAATGTAGAAAACCTGGCCATATAAAGTAATAATTTCCTTTACTAAAAGATAATGAGAACTACGAAAGAAACTATACAAAGGAGAAGAAAGAAAAGAAGAAAGCACTTGAAGCCTTAACTTGGGATGACACAAGTATTATGGAAGTAAGCAATTGGAATAAGTGATAGCTCGCATGCGCTTTAATGGTATGGGTTATGATGGGGTAACATCCAACCTTAACTTATATGATAGTAATATTGATTTGGCATATATTGAATTACTTAAAATTTTAGAAATCATGAGTAAAAAAAAGGAAGAAATCATCTTCCAAACTCAAAGAAGTTTATGTAGGGATAAGTCGCCTTGTATAGAGATGCAAGTCGCCTTGTTCCCTTTCGGTACTAACAAGTCGCCTTGTAT
>JAOSBP010000008.1:23630854-23658294 GCA_027563825.1 Erythroxylum mucronatum
AGGTTTGAGGTTTTCATACCGATACCGGGATCCTGGCGTTCGGGAATGTCCCGGGAACAAAAATTTTTGTTTTCCGCTACCTGAACATATGATGTTCGTCCCGGGATTTTCCTACAGTTTAAAGATAAGTTAGATGCATGCATGAAAGAGAATGAAAAGATAAAAAGTGAATTACATATCATTAAAGCATTAAAAATATGATCATTAATGATAATCATGACTTATATGTATTAAGGTATGAGAATGAGACATTTTAAAAGGAGGCTTAAGGACTCATTGTCTAAATTTACTAAAGTGAGTGAAAAATTAGAAAATATGTTAGGAGCTCAAAAGAATTCCAATGAAAGGCATGGAATAGGATATAGCCATGGAAGTGAAGATAACTCTGAAAACACATTTGTCAAGAGAAAATATTTGTATAGTGAAGAACTATTGTCTAATGACACAAATGAGTTGGAACATTTATATCTAAATATGTACGTACACATACCACATCCGTTAGGACTAATTCTAAAAGCAATCATTATGCTTTCATATATGGCTCATAACCTAGGCATAGAGTTCAATACTATTAAGGGAAGAATAAGCATAACTTCTATGATAACATGTAAACTCATTCACACCCTTTTAGTGTACTATCCTGCCTCCTAAAACTGTTAAGAGATTAAACTGTTAGATTGAGTCATACGAGTTATTTCATTTAAGAATTTACAAGGTGCATTTCATTCACATGCATAATATTCGTATACACATATGAATCATGATTTAGAGAACATTGCAAGATAGTATATACACTCAATTGACATATTACGAGGTATGGAACGAAAATAAATGTGCATTCCCAATGTTTTGCATTTTAATTTACCAATAACATGAATTGATGGATTATAATTAGTGAATTGGGGATTTATTGTTACAATTGAGTAATTGATGAGGTGATATATGCATCTAGTCTAAGAAAAATGTTAAAGAGCAAGACAAATTGATACATGGGAATTTAAGTTGATTAGGCCTATGAAATGGTGAAATGTGGCATTGGAAATAAGTGACAAATGGCTAAGTTAATTGGATGACAAGTGGCTTGAGTATATGAGGGACAAGTGGCCCTTTAAATTTGTGATAAATGGCACTTTAGACTTGTGACATGTGGAGCTTTAAAATGGTGACATATATAGTCTTACAATTGGTGACATGTGTAGCCTTACAAGTAGTGACATATGTGGGGCCTAAAGTAAGTGACACATGGACCAATAAAATAGTAACATATGAACCAATAGAAGGATAACATATGTACCAATAGAATGGTGACACATGGACCAATGAAATGTTAACACATGGATTAGTTTGACTTTCTTGAATTTTCTAGAGAAAATAGATGAAAAACGCAATAGAAGTGAGAGTGAAGGTCAGCCATAAGGTTAGAAGAGGGAGAAAAAACGAAAATGAGAAGAGAAGGAGAGAAAAAGGGGAAGAGAAGAGGAGAAAGAAAGAAGTTATCAAGGTATGTTGAAATTCTGGTTTCAATTTCATCTTTCTCTTTCAATCTGTTTTTCATATCCTTAGAGCACGAATTTGAAGACACTCAAAGAATGAAAGTTGTAGATATAGGTCTTAAATTGAACTATGTGAAAGTTTCTTAACAAAATAGTAACTAGAGCTTAAGTTATGCTTGTTTCCCTAATACTTCCTATGATGGACCCCTGTGCAGGAACCTTGTATTATTTCCTAATTTTTGAGGACCTTAGAGTTGGAATTAGTGAAAGTATAAGACATGAAAAATGATTATTGATGTCTTATTAATTTTTCTACAAAACAGTTTGGTTAGGAGATGTCTTGATAATGATTTATTGTAGGTTGAGTATTGATTGCCAGTCTGTTTCTTACCAAAAATAGGAAAAAATTTGGATGGAGATTTTATTTTAAAGGGAGATGCTTTTTGTGTAATTCTTGGATATATTAAGACTAATGGAAGTCTAGTTTCATGGGGCATAAGAATCATGGCATTTGGATCTTTGTAGAGAGAGTTATGATTAAAAGAATACAACTTGTTCATAAAGGAACATTAGGAAGAAAAGGATGTAAACATTGCACATAAGGTTAGGTTAGCTTGATGGTTGAGAAGACATTGGGCTGAATTAGTAAGTGAATTATTTAACTATTGACATATGTTAGAATAACATTTATGATGATTGATTAGGGATGAATTTGGTTGTGGTGTTGGTGTTGAAAGTGTGTTGGGAATTTAATGAATGGATTGGTTATGTTCTATTTTGATTTTGATGCTTGAAAGATCATAATTTGTGAACTACGAAATGAATGATTTGAATTGGAATTAGAGATGAGTTAATGAGTAATTGAAACATCTTTAAGGCGTAATTGAGGTATAATTGATGAACTATCTTGAAGGTGTCAAAATTTGAAAGAAAAATGGAAAGAAAGTGAAGGTGAACTTTCGGTTCATCCATCCCACGATCGTGGAAATGCTTGGCAAAGAGGAAAATTTGTGTTTTGTGTTCTTCATTGAATCATATAAGGATAAGACACTATACATTGGTGTAATTAGACTTGATTGAGAGCTTAAAAAGAACTTAGTTTGATGTTGAATCAATTGATTAAGTGTTTGACGAGTTTAGGTTCTTAAATGATGTTATAATTCAAGAAATGAGTTGTTTGATATCAACGCATATGAATTTGGAAAGTATAAGATGTCAATAGTATAAGGATGTTCTTATGAACACAAGCTGAGATGAATGAGTGAGTAAGATTGTGTATAAGGTTATATACCTTGGTTAGTCAATTAAGCACGCATTGAACATGACATATATGCATGTGCATGGATGAATAATTATGTGATTGATCAATTTAGTAATATGTGAATTATTGTGTGTATTGCATGACAATAGAAGCACAAATTGACCGACAACATCCAGACATTATCGGATCGTCAAGGCAATAGCTATTCTGGAGCATACTGTGAGTTAACCTAGATGTATAAAAATTATATATGTGTTTTTGTTTGAGTTATATATGTAGTGAGTTAACCTAGATGTTTTCTCACTATGATTGAATTATTTAGATTATTATCGATTACTGAACTATTACTGATATGATTGTGATAATTTCAGACCGTCAATTATCTGAGAGTTCAATATTCGGGACTATATTAGGAGTCCTTACTGATTGTATGTGAATGTGGGAAAAATGTGTACTCAAGTAAATGTTGAATGCCAGATTTTGATCCGATGAATGTGATAAATGATTGTGTACACTGGATGAAAGTGATTGCTATCATATTATGTGAAATGATGCATGTCATGACATTGATATGCATGATCAGATAAAGGAGTTGTGATCGGAGCCACCAAAGTGAAAAAGGAGCTTAAGCTCAGAAATATGCACACAGAGCCATAGGCTCAACGATTAATGATCTCGGTATCCATAATGAGTACGGGACAGTTATGAAATGAGCTCGGTATCCACAATGAGTATGGGGTAGTTAAATAGGCGCTTGGACACAACATAATAAAAATGAAAGTGAAATCTCATGTGCATTTGCATCTATATCTTTACATGTACCATATGGATATGAATTGAGTGGATATAATGATATGCTATGTTTGTGTCCATGTGGATAATATGAATGAGATGAAATGAATAATTAGATTATCCTGAAATGATTATATGAAATGTTTGTATTCATAATGAGCTTGTTGAAATATGATGAATACTG
Source organism: Erythroxylum mucronatum (assembly GCA_027563825.1). Taxonomy (NCBI): domain Eukaryota; kingdom Viridiplantae; phylum Streptophyta; class Magnoliopsida; order Malpighiales; family Erythroxylaceae; genus Erythroxylum; species Erythroxylum mucronatum. The sequence continues at coordinate 23,634,585 of JAOSBP010000008.1, forward strand.
CAATCAGGTACTAAATTCTGAACGATATGATATAGGTGATTTGATTCTGAATGATGTGAGATACTGATTGAACTATGTTATATACTTGTGATGTTTATGTTTGTTTGAGTGAGCACATCAATGATAGTTCACTCATCGAGTTCACAAACTCATCAAAATTGCAACGTTGATTTTCAGGTTCAGAGAAGACCTAGCTAGTCTAGTTGAAGTAACTTCTACATTTGGATATGGGTCAGTGTCAAGATCAGTTGTACCTGTAAATGTCTTAGTTATGTTTTATCAAGGATTGTATCTTTCAACTATTGTATATTATATATGTGAATTTTGGAAATGTAATGACATTTGAGACTGTATATGTTTGTGAATAAAAATGGAACAACATGAATATTGAAATGTTTTACGTTATGTGCGATGGATGAAAAAAAAGAATTGATTTAATCGTATTAACGTGCCATTTTCGTAGAGTATGTTCCCGAATATTCTTCGGTATGTAAGGTATATGCTTTATGGGAGTGGTAGTTTATATTTAGGCCTAAAAAAGCATACATCAAGCTTTCATTCATAGTAGACATAATACATATAATCATGATAGCTCATTTCACTACTTCAGAAAACCAACACCTTTAATGGCTAAAGGAAATTTCCTCATTATGAAAACACACATAGTAATGGATTCATGCATCATTTTCACTTATATAATATGTTATGTCATTTTTGGGGTAAGTTTGGACGTGTTGATAGATTTTGTCTACTCAAACAAGTAATAAAACCTTTAGAAGTGTGGCTTGAAAAGAAGGAGCCTTATAATTAAGAAGCTAAGCTCATTTGGGTTCTTAAAACACATTGATTAACTTGTTTTATAGGTTTCAAAAAGAACAAAAGACAAGAAGTAGAGATGGTTTTCATTGAATTAAATATTATTTTTTGAAGAATACCTAAGAAAGTTTTGAAAAAGTTTATGTAGAGTGTGGAAAATTTAGTCCTTAAAGTGAACAAGAATGATCATCAAAGACTCTTTAGAAGAGTCAATTATTGAACCAACTAAAGGAAATGAAAAGGATAAGATGCTTTCAATAGATTGAAAATTCAAGAATAATCTTCATTTAAATCATATCATAAGTAATATTCAACAAGAGGCAACTATTAATTCTTACTTTAGAATTTGTTATATATTACACTTATTTATCAATTTGAGCACAAATTTTTAGTGATGAATGTTTAAGTTTACACTATGATTTCTTTTTTTAACATTCCTTTGGTATATTGTGGAACTAAACTTAAATATTTTGTGCAAATAAGGATATTAAGTTAAAATTTGTTAATATACTAAATGAATTGATATGCAGTTCCATTAAACTAATGAGTGATATTATTAGGAAAGGAATAGACATGATTCTGTATATTTAAAAGTCTCATGTAATGATTATAATAGTTCTTGATTGATATTCCCATTATTTATTAAGTGTTTTAAAGTTTTAATTTGAATTTCAAAGGTTGTTTCTCAAGTTATCTTATTAATCGATCAACCAATGTCCTTAAAATTAACTCCCTTTTTGGTTTCCAATGAGTTTGTTAATTATTCAGTCATTTTTTGGTCACTTATATTGATATATTGGTCAACTAATTGCCACCTGTAGTCTACCAATGTCCCTTTATCTGACATTTATTGGTCAACCAAAGTCCTTATATCTAACATTCCTTTTGCTTTCCGGTGAGTTTACTAGCACCTTGATTGCTAATTTGGAAGACTTAAACATATTGGTTGACTATTGTCTTGATTGTTTGACTATTATCACTTCACTTTAGTAGTATTTTTTTTTTCTAGTGAGTCTGTAAGGAGTTTGATCACTCCTATAATTAAACAATGTCCCTTTTTATTAGAAACTTTTCCTTCCAGTGAGTTTGTAAGTAGATTGATTGTATATACTAGTTAACCACACTAGTCATCGCTTGAACTTTATAGCTTTATAGTTAACCAATATAGCAAGTTCAAATTGAATATTTAACACTGTTTCATCTATCTAATCTGAAACAAGCACTGGTTGACTAGTCTTCATGTTCTAAGAGATTTCTCTTCTCTTTTATATTTTTCTTGCTTATGCCTCTCAAAATCCTAGGTAACTCACTCTTTTCTTTAGAAAATGTCAATTAACTACCTTATCTTCAATTTTTTCTTTCCCCTTAATGTTAAAGATCATTAGCAATCACATTCTCTTTGGATAAATCCCTAAACTTTAGGATTTTTGTAAAAATATTTAGATATTTGAAAATTTCTCTATAAATTATATGATTCATTTAGGTTTCTTTTCAAAACAAAGTGTGATTCCATCAAATTAAAAATTTGTCATTCTTGGTTCTCAAACATAGGAATTTTCTTAATTTATCTTAATTAAGAGTTATCTTTTCAAATTGATACTTTTATAGTTAATTTATAAAAAGAGTTAAGGTTGTTTCATTTTCAATTATTTTCATACATGTTTATTTTTTTTCAATTTTCATATTTCTATTTTTTAATTTTGGGGGTTTTCAAATTATATATTTTTAATTGATTTTTAGATATATTCGTTACAATTCCAACCCTTAATTTTGTCAAAACTTGCCTTTATTTATTTAATTGAATTTTTAAGCTTAGGAAAAATACCAAAAATTAGGAAAATTTCAAAATTAGATGTAATATATATTTCTTTCAAAATTGAGTAATTACTTTAACTCTATAAATGTTCAATAGCCTTCTTTCTCGAATAAGCTTACCAATCTTAATCAAATTTGTATTAAAATTTTAACTAAATTTTCTTGATGCATGATACTTTATATGTTGCATTTATGGATAAATGATTTCTTTTTGTATGATTTCCAAAAGGGAGAGAAAGAGTAGTGATATTAGATCTAGGGGGAGTGATAAAATTTAAGGGGGTTATTGTTTTTTTCTTTCTTTTTGTTATTTATGTTGTCTACATGTATGGATATTTCTTTGATATTAGTGTTTGTTTTGTATTTCTTACACTTTATATGATATGCTTGAGTAAATTTATGTTATCTACATGTATGAATTGTAGAGATTAGGGTTGAGAGAAATAGAATAATTCTTACTTTTGAAAACAAATACTCTTGCTATTTATACAAAAGGTTATCAGCTAAAGAAGGTAATTACCAAAACTAAATAAGGTAAATAACACGAAAAGGAAAACAAAGATATGACTAAATATACACCTAATATACTGACTAAATATACACCTAATATACAACTAATATATACGATATATTTTGAATAATAAACTAGGAATTTTACATTCCCTTACACGCCCCCTCAAGCTGAAGTCGGAGTAGGATGAAGGCAAAGCTTGTCCCTAAAGTGGTGAAACAACTGAGTGCCTAGTGGTTTGGCAAGACCATCAGCTAGTTGATCAGCACTAGAGATGAATTTTACTGCTAGGCGACCCAACTTAACTTGCTCATGATCAAAATGGTAATCTAGCTCCGCATGTTTCGTTCACCCATGAAAGATAGGATTTGCTGTCAAATAGACAACACCGATGTTATCGCACTAGAGTTGCGCAAGAAGAGAGTGAGGAAAGCCAATTTCACAAAGCAGGGAACCCAACCACATGATTTCTACCGTGACATTACCAATGGCCTTATGTTCGGATTCTGTGGATGAACGGGCAACTGTTGGCTGCTTCTTTGAGGACCATGAAATAAGATTGTTACCTATATAGACCAGATACCCACTAGTAGACTGTCGATCATCTGGGTAGCCTACCCAATCACTATTAGAAAAAGCATGAAACTGAATAATAGATTGTTTGGTGAATGTAAGACTCAGAGACGCAGTGCCGCGAAGATAACGAAAGAGACGCTTGACTGCTTGCCAGTGAATTGTTGGACTGTGCATAAATTGTGCTAACTTGTTTACTGAAAAAGCAATGTGAGGCTTAGTGAGAGTCAGATATTGAAGAGAGCCAAGAACTTGACGGTATAGCTCAGTTTGCGGATAAAGAGAACCCATTGCTTTACTTAAAGTGGGAGCCATGGGCATAGGTATGGCACATGGTTTGGAAGTTAGCATATTTGTCTCATGAAGCAAATCTTCCAAATATTTTTGTTGACTGAGCACTGAGCCTATGGGCTGATGAGTGACTTGATTGCCTAAGAAATAATGCAAAGGACCCATATCCTTGACAAGAAACACCTAGTTAATAGACTGAAGAAACCAATCAAGCTTAGTAACATCAGAGCAAGTTAATAAAATGCCATCTACATACATGAGGACATAAAATTTTAAAGTCCCAAGTATGAGATAGAAGAGAGAAGTGTCAGCCTTGGAGGGTGTGAAGCCAAGTTGAAGCAAATAGTTAGTGAGCCGTTTAAACCAGACCCTTGGGGCTTGCTTAAGGCTATATAATGATCTTTGAAGGGGACAGACATGGTTGGGAAACTGGGCATGATGAAAGCTTGCCGGTTGCTACATGTATATTTCCTCCAAATGACCATAAAGAAAGGCATTAGAGATATCAATTTGTCTAATAGGCCAACCATGAACAGTAGCTAATGATAAAAGAGTGTGAACAGTAGTAAACTTAATGACAGGAGAAAAAGTTTCATGATAGTCTACACCTTCTTGTTGAGCATAACCTTTGGCCATTAATCGAGCTTTATACCTTTGAATACTGCCATCAGGATGCCGTTTGATTCAAAACACCAATTTATTTGCAATAATGTTCTTGGTTGTAGGTCGGGGAACTAATCGCCATGTTTGGTTCTTAAGTAAAGAATTGAGCTCATCCTAGATAGCCCTGCGCCATTATAAAACTGTGTTTGCCTGTGTGATAGTCTTAGGTTCTTGGATAATTTGGTTTGGCATGGGCAAGGTGAGCTTGTCGTTTGTTTCTAGCAATGGGTCGAAGATTCATTGCATGACTACGCATTGTGGTGGGTTTCAGTTGGACTACGGATTTTGGGTTTCAGTTGAAGTGTATCAAGGAAGTTGGTTGTAGGAGATTGGGATAAGAATGATTCGGTTTGACCTTGCTTTTAAGGAGATGACATTTGAGGAGGTGAAGATGATTATGAATTGGATGTTTCGGGTGAGTTTGAGGGATTAAGTAAGGAGTTGGCAGATGTAAGTGATTTGTTTAAAATGAGATTAGTAGGAGATAAACAAGGAGTTAAAGAAGGAGTAGGACCCGTTCCTGGAGAGGTGGCTGATGTAGGACCTGAGGTGGAGTACACAACATTAGTAATGTTGAGCCAAGGAGTTTATGTAGGCGCGACATTTGATAGAGTAGTAACAGAGTTAGCATAAGGAAAAAAATTTCATTGAATTTTACGTGACGAGCATAATAAATTCGACCTGTTTTCTTGTCAAAACATCTATAAGTAGCATGATTTGGACTGAGACTAAGATTAACACACATAATTGTTCGAAAAGAGAATTTATGAGCTTAATACGGTCTAAGCCATGGAAAAATCGCATAGCCAAATGGCTTGTTTTGTAATTAGTTTGGATTTTTCTTATATAAAATTTGAAAGGGAGATTGTTTGGACAGAACATGACTTGGTAATATATTCATAAAAAAACATTTTGTTTTAGTGCAAAATTCTAAAACTTTAAAGGTAAAGATGCATGGGCCAATAAAGTTAAGGTAGTATTAATTAAATGATGAATTTTTTGCTCAGCCATTCCATTTTGCCGATGGGTATATGGGCAAGCAATTCTATAGTAAATACCAACATGTTTAAAATATGAGTTTAATTTCTGGTATTCACCTCCCCAATTAGAATGAAAGCATCGAATTTTTGCCCAAAATTGTCTTTCAACTAATTTTTAGAAGTGCAAGAAAATGTCGTTAGCCTCACTTTTATTTTTCAAAAAATACACCCAAGTGTATCGTGAAAAATCATCAATAAACAAAACTATATATTTGTGACAATTAAATGAAAGAGTAGGGGATGGCCCCCAAACATCCGAATGAACAATATTAAATGGAAAACGACACTTGTGTTCAACAGTAACTAATGGAATTCTAGACATTTTTCCTAATAAACAACTTGAACAAGGACTCAGTTTAGAAGAATTACTTAAAATGCTTTTATTTCGAGCCAAAGTTTGAAGCTTCTTAATATTGGGATGACCGAACCTAATATGCCACTCATCTAGTGACACCACCTTAGCTACCAAGGCCTGCTTGATTGGTTGCAACTTGTATACTCCATCTTCACTGGGTCCTTGCATCAGCACCCTCTTGGTCACCTGGTCCTTGATAACAAAATGAGTGGGCCAAAATTCAAAGAAACAAGTGTTATCAACAGAAAATTTTTGTACTGACATAAGATTTTTAACAATTTTTGGAACACAAAGTACTTGATTTAAATTTAAGGTATCATTTTTAGAATAGAGCTGAACATTACCAGTATGAGTAATTTGTAAGCCCTGACCATTACCAATATGAAGACTGTCGTTCCCATTGTAACCTTGAGCCGCCGTTAGAGCCTTAACATCAGGGGTGATGTGATAGTTGGCAGTCGTGTCGGGATATCAAGCTTAAGGAGTTGGAGGTGACACTAGAGAAGCTTGATAACCACAAGAAGATTGAACATAATTGGCTTACGGAAAAAAGTAGCAAGGACCTGAATTGCATGGTTGATAGCCACTGGAAGACGACGCATTTCAAGGTGAATATCTGCTGCGGCAAGTGACAACTGTGTGATTCACTTTTTCGCAGATTTGGCAAAGGCCCCGAGGTCGCTGCTAGTTGCTGTTTCATGACCCATTGTTGCCTCCATTACGAGGTCTAGATGAAGAATAGGAAGGAGGAGGGGTGGCGGATTGAGTGGTAGTTTTGATAACCATATTGGCTTGTGGATTATGAAGACCTTGCAACAAATTCTCATGAGAAACTAATTGCCCGTGCAACTCATGAAACAAGACAGGGTCAGTTCGAAGATTCAAAGTAGTGATAATTGTATGATACTCAACACCAATATTGTGATATATGATTGCATTAAACTCAACAGGTGTATGTGGCTTACCTGCGACTTTGAGTTCATCTGCCTTGGCCTTTTCTTTTTGAAGATATTCAGAGACTGACGTATCATTGTTCTTAAATTCTTATAATTCAATATATAAATGAAGCTGTCAATTTTCTGACATGGAGCCAAAGGTGTGCGAAAGAGCTGTCCAGACCTCTTTTGCTGTCATAAGACCAATAACATAGGGAAAGATTTCCTCTATTAGAGATGACAAAAGCCAGGAAAGAAGCATATGGTCTTTCTTGAACCACTCCTCATATGCAGGGTTCGGTATTTCATTATTGCTAGCATTGAGAATAGTGGAGGAAGGAGAAGGATTAGTGAGAAGATAATTAAGATTCTGATAATTGAGAATAGGCGAAAATTGAGTCTTCCATGCCAAGTAGTTTTTGGTATTCATTTTGACAGAAAAGGAATGAGAGTGAGTAGAAGAAGTAATGGTGGAGAGAGGAGGGAGGATGTGGATTGGCTGCTGGTGCACCAGTAGGAACAGTGAGAGAAGTTGTTTCGAATGTTTAAGAGTCCATTATTGTGGCTTTGATACCATGTAGAGATTAGGGTTGAGAGAAATAAAATAATTCATACTTGTGAAAAACAGATACACTTGGTATTTATACAAAAGGTTATCAGCTAAAGAAGGTAATTACCAAAACTAAATAAGGTAAATAACAAGAAAAGGAAACCAAAAATATGACTAAATATGCACCTAATATTCAACTAATATATACGATAAATTTTGAACAATAAACTAGGAATTTTACATTCCTTTAAATGGATATTTCTTTGATATTGAATATTTCTTTTGCTCTTGATATTGAATATATTCTTGATATTGTATTATATTTTATGTATGAAGTAAAGGGGAACCAATCTTTATCTTGGTAGTTATTTATGTACTTAATTTCATTATTGTTCTTTAATATCACAAGTATTTTGTTGTCATAAAAAGGGGAGATTGTTGAACCTATGAAGGTTTCAATCGATATTTTAATGATGTCAAAACATAATTACTATTATTAAGTTTATTATTTTTATGAAAAGCAATATAAGATCAAAATTAAATTATAAACTTAAGAAGAAAGCTTATGAAGTTGATAAAGAGAAGTTAAAATTTACAACTGTTAAAATGAAGATTAAACCAAGAACAAAAGAAGATAAAGACTTATTAAGGTCATTCTTTAGTTTGTAATGTTGGTTATAATCTCATGTAATAATTTTGATGTTTTAAAAGGTTTACTATGTGTAAACATTTCACTTCACTTTATTGCACGAGTCTCTACATTCATCAAGAGGCATTAAAGCTTTTGGTTTTAATATAAAGGACTCTTAATCTATAAATATACTTTAAAGAACATTTTGGGAATTTTTAAATCATAATTGCTTTAAATAAATTGATTTTGAATATTTGAAGTTTTTAAAATCGTATATTTTTGGTTGATTGGTAAACCTGTATAGGTTAGTGATCAACCAATATAGGTTAAAGTTATTAAATTTGATGTAACATAAGTTTGTTGTAATATTGGTTAATATATTGGAAGGATTATGGGACAAAAATAAATCCACTTGGTTTTAGACTTGGTACAACCCAAGATAATCATTCTCTTTGGTTTGCACAATCAAAAAATTATTTTGATGGACTACAAGAAGATAAAAAAAAAGAAAATGCTATAGTTGTGGACTTTTTTTTCCACCCTGGTTTTTTGACTCCTATGTTATATTCTTTATAGTCTTCATATAATTCATATAATGATAGATTTTTTTTAATACAATAGTTACATGGCAAGTCGGTCTTTTTATGAGATAACCTTGTTTGCGAGCCCGAGGTTTTAGTTTTTTTACCATAGTCCCTTCATTAACTTCAGCTTTACTAATGACTAGATCGGCTTCGTTGAAATTCATATTATGACTAGCATTTGCTACTGTAGAATAAACCAATTTTAAAATGGGATAACATGTTCGATACGACATAAGTTCGACTATCATAAGTGTTTCTTCGTAGGAACATCCACGAATTTGATCAATTACTCTTCACGCTTTGTAAGGGGACATACATATATGTTTACCTAAAGAAGATACTACTGTATATGGGTCCTTTTTTCTTTTTTATCATAAAAAATTTTTGTATTAATGAACAATAAGCATCTATGTTCACCCTTTTTCTTTTTATTTTTTGAGGTCAAATTGAAATTGTTGTTCAATTTTTTTGAACAATGTGCCATAATTGATGACCAATAGGCCTACTAGTTGACCAGTGTTCCAACGACTAGTAATTATGGTGTGTGTAATAATAACTAGATCAATATGCTATACTAGTAGACCAATACACAGAAAGTAGTAGTTGTAATGGCTAGTTCTAAAGGCTAGGAAGAGTCCTAAAACATTATAAATAGGTGTTTTGTTATTAAAATTTTAGTATTAGAAAGCATATAGGTGTATTTTATACACATTTCTAAAATTTTTTTCAATCATTTGAGGATCATTGTCTTGTATTTGTGTGAGCCTCCTTGGAGTTATCAAGTGAACTATTTTGAGCTGTAAGATTTGTTTGGGTAATTATAATATTGTACTTGGAGGTGACTCAAGTGGGATTGAGATTCCTCTTCACCTTGGAAAAAGATTGTAAAAGGCTCCTCTTTGCTAAGAAAGATTGTAAAAAGGTTATTCTTCATCTTAAAAGAAGAATTATAGTGAAATTATAAAAAGATTTTTGGGAGTAGACGTAAGCAAGGGTTGTTTGCCAAACCACTATAAATTAGTTTGCATTCTCTTTTTCCTATCCTTTTTAATTATTATTCAATTGTTTAATTAATTTGAATTGAGTAGTTTCTTCATCCATATTTATATTAATGATTATTAAATTGAGCAGTTTCTTCTTCACCTTAAAAGAAGAATTACAGTGAAACTATAAAAAGGGTTTTAGGAGTAGACGTAAGTAAGTGTTTTTTGCCAAACCACTATAAATTAGTTTGCATTCTCTTTTCCTATCATCTTTAAATTATTATTCAGCCATTTGATTAATTTGAATTGAGTAGTTTCTTCATCCATATTTATATTGATGACTACTAAATTGGTTTCATTGGTTAGAAATTTTTTTGAAATTTATAAACACCCAATTCACTCTCCTCTTAGGTGCCATTAGGGACTAATAGTCTAGTTGTAGGTGATGTTTAGGGGCACCAATGCTTTGATTTATTCTAAAAAGTTTGATTCAACTCATGTAATCACATATCAAATAGCAAAGACTTCTTTTCTACTTATTGCATTAGCCACATTTTTGTGCCTTCTTGGTTAGGCTCCTATAGAAATTCATATTTAGCAAAAATCTCTTATTACTAAGATTGTTTTATAGATACTTTCTTTTGAGTATTGAAATTGTGTTAGCAATATTATCCTTATGCTCCACAAACTTGGTCCCCAAAAGTTGAACTCATTAGGCATTAAGATAATGCCCCACTTCCAATATCTCCTTCTCATATGTCAAGTATGGCTTTTGGACACCATTTAGCTTTAGAATATCAAAGGCTACAGGATGGCCTTTTGTACTACACACCACAAATAGATTATTAGAAACATTAATATATACCTTAAAAGGGAGACCAAAGTTTGGCAACCTCAAGATAAGTTAAGTGGAAAGGAAAGCTTTCAACTTTTCAAACACTTATTGACTTGATTATGTTTAGTAACACACTTGCTTAGTTTTTAATATTCAGTTAATGTTCCTTCTTTTTAAATATCCCATAATGAAATGACTATAATAGTTTACCAAGATAATGAAGATTCAAAGTTTTCATACCATGGCAATAATCTAACGATCAATAATAGATTGGACCTTTTCCTTTTCTATATTCCCTTGATCATTGATAGTTTACTAAGATAATGAAGATTCAAAGTTTTCATACCATGGCAATAATCTAACGATCAATAATAGATTTTACCTTTTTCTTTTCTATATTCTCTTGATCATTGCTTACTAAGTGTCATAAAAATATGAGCTATGGTTGGAACTCACATTTCTCTACCTTCATGAATAACTTATAATGCCATAACTAATCAAACATTTACCTCAAGTGTTGTGTTTGTTCTACCTAATTAATGATAGATGCATATTTAACCATAATTATACACCCATGTTTGAAATATTTTCTTGATATTTTATAGTTTTAAAAAAAAATTGGTACTTAATTTCCTCCAAATTCATTTATAGGTGATAATTGCCTTCATGGACTAAAAGAAGAGAAATTTGGGTGAAATCGTAGCATAAAACAAAGGTTTGAAGCAATTAAGAGATACACTGTCATGTATATGGACGTTAAGTCTCTCAAAACATGTAAAGTCATGATTTTAAGTATTTTTGGAGCTATATAGTCACTTACACGGTCGTGCAAGTGGCTGAGTATGTCTTAGAAACCCTAAATTTTGCTATAAAAGGATGTGAGTGGAGGCAATAAGGTGGAGTAGACTTTTACATTAAATTTTAGATGTGAGAAACTCAGAGAGGTGACAATAAAGATCTAGAGACAAGGAAAACATGAAGTGAAAATCAAAAGAGATCCAATAGAAGGCATCAAATCCAAACTTGCAAGAGAAGTCAATAAAATAGAAGGGAGATTAAGAATTATGAACTTTTTTTACTAGTTTTTCTGCATGTTTATATTTGACTTTGTTTTCTATTATGAGTAAGCTTTTGAGTGTCTAGGTGTGATGAACCCTAGGTTGTGATACAATATGTTTTAATCTTTTATTTAATGCAATTATTTTGATTGATCTATTATGATTCAATTATGTATTTTATACATATTCTAATAGATCCAGAATATTAGTATATGATTTGATTTCATATCATTGAGATTAAGAAATCTTTGTAGGAATAGATCTACCATAATTGAAAGGAATTGATTACAAATCTATAGATAGGTCAACATAAATAATCTAGATTAGGGTCAAACCTAATAACGAAATTCATAAATCGATAATGCAATCCTAGGAACTTTAACTAGAAAGTTTTCAGTTAATCATGCTGTGGATTAGTTGTTAGTAGTCTCAGGAGAGTTATTAACATAAGATAGGAATTTCTACGGTCCAATAGTCAATAAAATAATTGCATGATAAAAGGTTAATTATTTAATGGTTTTTAGGAGAATTCATCACTTGGGCACTAATCTTTGATGTTGATTTTTTCTAAGTAATTTCCCTAGTCTTTTGCATTCATTATTGTTTCCAAATTTTAGTTTTAGTTTTAATTTAAAATCAAACATCCAATTCGTAGGTTAGACAATAGAAGAAAGGTAATTACTAGTAATCATTGTCCTTGTGAGATCTACTTGTACTTACCAGTGTTAACTACGGGTACACCGTGCATTTGCGACTATTTAAATATTGACATAAAAATGACAAATCAAGTTTTTGGCACCGTTGCCAGGGATAGTAATATTACGAACACCTGAATTTTATTACTCTAGCCATTTTTATTTTATTCTATTTTCTTTCATTTTAATTGAGCTTTTGTATTTATTTTATTTTGTATTTTATTGTATTTGTGCCTTACTCATTTAATTATCTTTTGAATGTCTCACACTTTGATGGTGTGTTTGTGGTTTATTTTAAGGATTAAGGTTTATCGTCATAGCCACAACTCACAATGGGGAGCAATCAGTATTCTTATAGGAGTTATGATGAGTCTTTGCAATATATATCATCACCATATTAGAAAGAGTTGTTTTCTCAAATGTTTTCAGAAGCTCAACCGATTTTTATGCAGTGTTGCAACATTTGTAGGAGTAATCAGTATAATCATGAATGCTGGGCATTGGACTATACGTGGAACAACCGAGCATGAAAAATTGGCCCAAGAATGTACCCTATAAGAATACATATAATTTAGAGTGGAGCAACCTTTACGTATATGGATGGAATGATTATGTTCTAAGTGAATATGCACAACAAAAAAGGTAGCAATATGAAAGTATTACATATAAACTACTAAAACACCTTACCAATAATGTAGCTAGTTGACGTGAATTTGAGAAGAGATTTTCTTCACCAAAATATAGTGAGCATAATACCTCATACTATTTGAGCTTACTAACATCTCAGAGTGGAAAAGAGTTGAAAACCAATTTCATGAAGGAAGGTACATTTTAAGAGGTCAGGAGGTAACTGCTGCTTTGGAAGAGCTGATGTTTAAGATTACTCAATATTCTGATGTAGAACATTATAGAATAGAGGCTCGTATATGCAACTTGGAGGCTAAAATCAACTAGTTGGAACAGCTATTATCTGATGAACTGTAAGGGAGTTTGCCTAGTATGACTAAAATATCCTAAAGAACATAGAATGACAATCACCCTTAGGAGTGGAAATAAGCTTTGAAGAAGAACAAGAAGAACAAGAGGTAGTCTCTATCCAAGAAGGGAAAGTAAAGGAGTGGCAAGAGATAGTTGAAGAAGAAGAAGAGCCAAAAACCTTGTAAAGAAGAGTGGACAAAGGTAATTAAGGAAAAACTGGTGGAGGAACCAAATAAGAAAACTACTGATGAATCATTGGTAGTCAACTTAAGTACGAAGAGTTCCCACTTCCTCCAACACAAACTGCTTACGTTAATTAAAGACTCATGAAGTTTTGTTATTCCCTATGATTTTAACAATTTGTGATTAAAAAAAGCAATAATGGAGTCCATTGGTGTTATTAATCTAATCAATTTTGTCCTTATGATTACCTCGCAAGAGATGGCTTACTTACAGGCTGCAAAACCTTTATGTAAAGAAACATGTGGAAGCAAGCCACTGATCATAGACCCAAGATGAGGGTAAAGGTGTAGGGTACGTCAAGCTAACGACGTTAAATAAGCGCCACATGGGAGGTAATCCATGAATTAGTTTAGGTTTATATTATATTCTATGTTATTTCATTCTTATTTTCATGTTAGAATAAAAGTTATTTAAGTTTTGATGTGTTTTAGTATTAGAACATTAAGTAACTTGACAAGATCGTGCATAATTATGGTGTTAGGGTATACATGTTAAAGGTTTCTAACTTTAAAAGTGCAAAATTTTTTAAGTTTGTTTATATATTGTTGAAGTTACACATGTTAGAAAGAGTTACACACTCTCATTACACGTTGGTGTAGATTTACACAATTTGATACACGCCCATGTAATCAATCTTGTAAGCCTACAAAAAGTTAAAATTCTATTACTTACATGGCCAACTACACGACCATGTAGTAGACCATGTAAGTCTAAGATCCTTCTTAAAAATCCCTAACCCTTTCATTTTCTCACATTTCTCTCTTCTCTCTTACTCCTATCGCCACCCTATCATTCTCCTGTCTTACTCTTTGCATTTTTCTGCCAAATTAGCGACACTTACGTAAGTTTCCTAGTTGTTTTCACTTTTTATGCACGATTTACTATGCGGTTTGCATTATTTGTAGATTTTCAATAAAAAATGTCAATTTTACGATTTAAGGATCTTGGAAGAATTTGTGTGATTTTATGCTCAAATGTGTTTTAATAGTTGAATTTAATCGATACATAATTGCTTTAATGATTTAGCTTGATTAATTGCTTGTTAATTGAGTTAAAATACAACTTACATTATGATATTGTGCAATTTTCCTCACTAACTGTTAAATTGTGATATTTTTCGTGAAATTATTATTAATTAGTTGTTTCATTAGTTAATTGAAGTTGTTTATTGTTCAATTGCATGTTAGATTTTGACTTTTGTGTGAATTTAGTGTTTAAATTTGTTAATTTTGCGTATTTGTGAAATTATGGTTTTCAATTTCAAATTTAGGGGTGAATTTGTAATTAAACAATTATGTTAGCTTAATTTTTTAATTATAATGTTTTTAATTTTAATTTTATGATTAATTAGGCTGTGATTTTATTTTCTAATTATGTTATTTTATTTAATTGTTTATGTATTTATTTATTTTTGTTAATTTATTTTTTATTTTTACGTGTTCTAATTTTTGTTTTTATTATGTTTTCACATTTAATAATTTAATGAGCATACTAAATTTTAACTGTGGGGAAAAGGGTATTCATACAATTACCTGTCAATTCTCACACTTATTTTAAGTTTTAGTCACAATGACGAGATCATGACGAGAAAAGGAGATCCCAAGGAACCAACAATAAGGAGAGATTTCCTCAACTACAACCCAGCCCCCAGAGAAGCCGTGAATTTCGTTATTCAATGTTGGGCCCCAAGAGGAACAATACCAGCAGCTTAAGGATAAAAAGTTTGGTACTAGCTGATTAATAGATTAGGAGGCGTTATAGCAAGTTGGTTTAGCCCAGCAAGTTTGGGACCTCGTTAACATTAACATGTGGTCTTGACTTTTCAAAATCGTGAAGCCATTTTATTGGGAGTTGACACTCGAAATACTCTCCACATTCTTCGTGGAGAAAGGAGACTACACTTGGGATCGTTCTAACATGATCCAGTTTTGGATAATGGGAGGTATGTTCCAGATGAGCTATTCAGAATTCTCTATTACGATGGGTCTTTACGACCAGGAGTTTATGGGGATGTCGGAGTACATCAAACTATGGATAGACATTCCATATGGGTTGTCTCCTCAACAATTTTGGCTTACAATCAACACTGAGCAAGATTATGATCCAAACAAATCCAAGGCATCTACAATGTGACATCCTATTGAGTTAGATACATTCATAGTATTTTGAGTCACACGTTGAGTAGTCGGGGTGACAATTAGGGAGTCATCAGGAATCTGGATGTGTTTTACTTGTGGAGTATGAGTGAGAAGACACCAATCCATTTAAGGCATGCACTTGCCCAATTCATCAAGCATTAGAGCTAATAAAGAAAGGTTGACACAATCTATGTCGGGCCTTACGTGATCAGACTTGCATGACAGATGGAGGTATTTGATATATTACCACCGAGGCGGCAAGTGGCTACCATTGACGACACTTTCTCATTTATCATATATGCTTGTATTTTGTACATTAGGAAAAATGTACAATTTTAAATATGGGGAAGGGGATTATGATTTTCTTAAGCTTATTATAATCTTTGTTATTAGATTTTAATAACTTATATCTTGAATTAGTTGAAATCTGTCCATAACTACTATATTTCAATATTAAATATTGATTTGAATTAGTGTGCAAAAGGATGATAGTTAGAACAAACTTGCTTTTATAAGTCATATTGTTAGTAGCCATTGAGATAGTCAATTTGAATGAAATTTGCATATTATTTACATACACATATACCTATTTTCTTTTGTGAGCTTTTAAGACTAAGAGCAAAATTTCAAAACTTTTAAGTTCTTTTCTTCTTTCATGTGTGTTATCATGCATAGATGAATAATTCTAACTCTTGCTTTTATTATGCATTTTGAGATCATATTTATTAAATTAGACGCATTGAAATGATGAAGGTGTTTAGATTCAACATTTGTTTAATCCTATTTCTTTGATAATTACCTTACCCATAATTTATCTTTAGGAATAACCAATTTTGAGCCTTAGCCTTTTCATTGATTTAACCCCATTATTAACCTTTATCATCTTTTCTCTTAAGCCTTTTTATTGTTTTGAACCCTGAAGGTTATTTACATTACTTAATTGTTTGAAACTGGAAAATTTGAAAGGTCTAATATTTCTTTAATTGTGGTACATGATGAATACTCAAAATTATATTAAAAAAGAAAAAAGAAAAAAGAAAAGAATAAGCATATAGTACCAATGTATTTATAATGAAAGGACCTGTTTGTATTATGAACAAGTTTCTTATGATGCCCCTTTGGTAAATTTCCTTCAAATCAACACATTTTATTATCCCAGTCATACCTTACCTAAGCCCCATTATAACCCTATTAAGACCTTTTGATTTTTTTTTCTAATTTATACATAAGTGGTGGATATATGATAATATTACAAGCCTATAGTAAGAGTTCTACTATGCATTAATTTGAGAGTTTTGATATTTTTCAGTTTAAACACTTGAGTGCATTGAGT
The DNA here is from genome assembly GCA_027563825.1 of Erythroxylum mucronatum. NCBI lineage: Eukaryota > Viridiplantae > Streptophyta > Magnoliopsida > Malpighiales > Erythroxylaceae > Erythroxylum > Erythroxylum mucronatum. The sequence goes on from JAOSBP010000008.1 coordinate 23,651,612, forward strand.
GAAATCTTGATGAGGGTGTAAAGGTTTATGCCTTTGATTTCAATGAGATTATTGATGTGATCATATGAATCTATTTGTATGTTAAATTAATTCATATGACATGATGATTTAGAGGATGAATGGATAGGTTCAGGTTATGAAGGATGGATGTTGTAAGATTTATAATTTAGATTATAATTTGCTTGAGGACAAGCAAAAGCTTCAGTGTAGCATATTTGATAGACGCATATTTGACTATAATCATACACCCATATTTGATGTATTTTGCTTGATATTTTATAGTTGTTTTTTTTTATATTTTTGGTACTTAATTTGCTTCATGTGCATTTATAGGTGATAATTGCTTTTATAGGTCAAAAGGAGAGAAATTCGGCTGAAATCATGGCATAAAATGAAGATTTGAAGTAATTAAGAGATACACGGTTGTGTATATGGCTGTGTAAGTCTCTTAAAACATGTAAAGTCAAGATTTTAAGTGTTTTAGGACCTACACGATCACCTATATAGTTGTGTAAATGACCGTGTATGTCCCAAAAATCTCATAATTCATTATAAACGAATGCGGAGGCAATAAGGGGGAGTGAACTTTTACATTAGATTTCAAACGTGAGAAACTCATAGAGGCGACGATGAAGATCTACATCCCGCATCTCAATGAGACTTCCACTGGATGTTGTTGTTGTTTTTTTATTAGTTTTTCTGCATTTTTTCTTTGATTTCTTTTTCTATTATGAGTAACTAAACGCTTTTTCGTGTCTAGATATGTTGAACCTTAGTTTGTGATATAGTATGTTTTAATCTTTTATTTAATGCAACTATTTTGCTTGATCTATTGTGATTCAATTATTTGTTTTATGCACGTTCTAATAGATAAGAAATATTAGTGTATGATTTGATTTCATATTATTGAGGTTGACAAAACCTTTGTAGGAATAAATATACCACAATTGAAAGGAGTTGATTGCAAACTTAAAGATAGGTTGACATAAATCCTCTAAATTAGAATCAAACCTTATAGTAGAATTTATAAATCAATAATGCAATCATAGCAACTTTAACTAGAAAGATTTTAGCTAATCACTCTAAGGATTAGCAGTTAGTAGTCTCGAGAGAGTTATTAACATAAGATAGGAATTTTCACGGTTCACTAGTCAATAAAATAATTGCATGATAAAAGGTTAATTATTTAATGATTTTTGGGGGATTCATCACCGAGACACTAATCTTTGATATTGATTTTTTCTAAGTAATTTCCTTATTTTTCTACATTCATCGTCGATTCCAAATTTTAGTTTTTTTATTTATGATTTATTTTTAATGCAAAACCAAACATCCAATTTTTAAGTTAGATAATAGGATAGAAGTAACTACTAGTAATCACTGTCTTTGTGTGATCGACTCGTACTTACATGTGTTAACAATAGCTATGCCATGTATTTATGGTTACTTTAAATATTGGAGTAGAAATGACCAATCAATTAGTATGGTATTTAATGATATCATCTAAAATGCACCACCATAGAGTTTTGTAAGAAGTCACACAACATATCATTTATTAACTATTATAAGATAATGGGTGTACCTTTCAAACCAAATGGCATGGCTAAGAATTTGCATGATCCATATGTAATTACAAGTGTCATCTTTTATTCATCCTTTGGGAATCTACAAATTCCAATATCTACTTTTCAAGTCCAACTTATTAAATATTGCAACTCTTGATAATTTTTCTACCAAGTTTTAAACTAAAGGAATATGTTATTTGTTATTGATTATTACCTTATTTAAAGTCTAATAGTTGATGCATTTGTGTAATCTTCTATATTGATTCTTTGGTTTTTCCATTAATTAATAACTAATTATATATTAATAATTAAAAATCTAACATGAGTTATATCCCTAACCCTAATTAGGGATTTATTTGCAAAGCATAACGTACTTGATGTGATTAAAATAACATAAAACACACAATAATAATAAAGAAATCATTAAGATAAGTGCACCTATCGTTTTCTATAGTATAGTTTAAGTAAGTCAAGTGTAGATCCTACAGATACTAGAAATACTAGTAATAATTATCTTTATATTACGTAATCTAAATAAATGAATGATTGAATTGAAAAAGAAAATAAAGGAAACCAAAATAATAAATAAGAGTTCATCAGTTAGATAAGAATAAACAATCAATAGATATAATAGTTAAATCCCTTAGAATTTTATTATGCTTGAATTTATCCTGATTCGATGATTAATCAGTTACTTGATCGAAGAAAATTCATAAGTTACAACTATATTTTTTCTCGAGCAATACGATCCCTATCCTCTAGTTAATTGACTAAAAATCTCTTTTTAATATAAGACAGTTTAAGAGTGCATTAACTCACTTTATGAATTTTCATGTTTAATTCTATCCTAACATCATGTTTAATATATATATATATATATATATATATTAATTTGTCACAATATATGAACAGGAATAAATTTCAAGAAAGCAAAACACTTTCATCAAATTAAAGAAATCACTTTAAAACATAATTCTAGGCCTCATCCCATCTAAATCCATATCCCAATTTTGTTTATAATCAAATAAAGTAAACCAACAAAGAACAATAAAGAAATTAAGACAAAGGGATGAATTCTCATTGCTCTTAAATCTTGTTGTCCTTGATTGATCATGCTGGAATCTTGTTTTTATCCAAGTTTGTTTATCCTTGATGTGCTCTTGTTTCCTTCATTTATTCCATGAAACCCTAGGTTTTATGTTAAACAATGGACAAAACATGAGCCCATTTGATCTCGCGTTATCATCAGTGTAGCTAAAAACCCTAATATTTATAAAGTCAATGCTAAAATAAGTTAGCAACATGGTACTGTATTGACCTCGCATTGGTTTTATGTTTATTTTGTTTCATGTTTAAGACTCCTCCATTGCAACACGACCATGGATTAGGGACGTAACACACTGGGCCCTCCAAAATTTTAAAAAATTAAATATTATATATATATATACATATATGAGGATGAAGTTACTTGAGGGCTAGTAGTGTATTGGGCCCCTCAAAATTTTAAAAAATTAAATATTTGGACACTCTTATGATAAATTTCTGGCTCCGTCATTACCATGGACACAATACCGTATAGGTGTTGTGTTAGAGAACATGGAGCCATGTTTAGGCCATGTACTTCTTGTGTCATATTTCTTTATACACTAAGTTATTAAGAATTATAATGCACTCTTTTACTACGTGAGTTAAATAGGGTACTGGTTGGGTCGGCTGTGCCAGGCCGAGGCCCAGGCCCAGGTCCACACGTCCACAGCCCATTTGTAGGTGTTAGTCTCCCATGCAAACGTAAAGACCTACATGGAGACCTAAACCTAGCATGTATTCCATATATAAGGTACTATTTGGCCATGATACAGGGACGAGATTACAACCCAAATCTTCTCTGTTCTTAGCAACCTAAACCCTCTCACAAAGACTAACTTGAGCGTCGGAGGGGCCTGCCAGCAGTCAACCCCCGACGTGCCTTCCATTGTTTTGCAGGTTTTCTACAAGAAGATTTGTCAGAATTATGGATCCAAGCAATAACATTTAGATCCAGTAGATCAGTTGGCGCCCACCGTGGGGCCCGACATCAGGGCACCACGTCCAGAAACACACAGGTCAGTCAGGCGGCAGTAGCCAATCCTGATATAGCCGCCGTTACGGCTCTTGCGCTGCAACGGATGGGTTTGTAGTTACCCTTCGCTCACCCACCACCACATTACGAGTCCCGCACTCAATCTTTGCACTCGAATGATCCACCACAACTTCAGAATCAAGATCAAGAGGAACAGAGCGTAGCCCTGGAGGATAATGCCGAGGCTGATTAGAACCCTAATTCCCAGCGCCCCCTGGATGCAAACCTTCCTGCACCACAACAAACATCCCTCACCCGGAGACAGGTAGAGGAAGCGGCCGATCTATTGATTCGCCAAGTCCTACAATCTCAGCCGGAACAACAACAGACCCCTGCTTGACAGATTGGTGTGATGGCCGACCGCCATCCTGCTGAAACCCTAGAAAAGATCGTGGACGATCGAATCAATATGGCCATGAATTCCCATCCGGCTCACCCATCAACGCAGTACAGCTCTCCCTTTATCCCGGCCATCCAGAACAGCCTCCCAGCGGTCGGTACCAAAATATCAACGCCAGAAAAATATACTGGAAAGACCGATCCCCTAGATTATCTGCAGCACTTCCAGTCGATTATGAACCTACATTGCGTTCCGGATGCTATTCAATGTAAGGCATTCTGTACCGCCTTTCAAGAAGGAGCTCAGCGATGATTCAATAGTCTACCCCCGTGCTGTATCACTTGCTTCGAGGAATTAAGTTGCTATTCCTTAATCAATTTGCTACCAGTAAGCGGCCACAGAAAACTGTTCTGGAGGTGATGCAGTTGACCCAGGGAAGGAACGAAAGTTTGCGGGAGTTCATCACTCGGTTCAACAATGAAGCCGTTGAAGTCCCTGATCTCACCTGCTCATCCATGCTGGCCGCCCTTATGAGTAACACGAGGGATGAGGAATTTAAGAAATCATTGGCCCTCGACCAACCCAGATCTGTTCAGGAGATAAGAAATCGAGCGGATAAATATATTCAGCTAGAGGAAGTGTTGAAAAATACAAAGCGTAGAGCAGACGACCGCGAGCTGAGCGGCAGAACTGAAGATTCACACAAACGGCAGAAGGATCGATCTAGTTGGAGAAAGCTGATCGACCGATAGGACCAACAATGCGAGTCCTTCACCCCACTCAACAGGCGGTATGCGAAAGTATTGGAGGTCATGAGAGCTGAAGGGGAACCCTTCCGAGAACCCAGCGCATTGAGAACTCCTCTGGACAAGAGGAATTCTTCTTTATATTGTCGTTTCCATAGAGATGTCGGTCATGATACGGAGAATTGTTGGGACTTAAAGAGAGAAATCGAAATCCTTATCTAAAGGGGAAGGTTGCGTAGATTTTTAAAGTACGGAAACAATGCCGATTGAGAAAATGAGGGTAGGACCGATCGGTCCGACAACTGGTGAAGGCCTTGGAGGCAAAACGACAGGAATGGTGGGGGGAGGTAGAACAAGAATACTGACGATCGACGTGACACGAGGGCATAGTCCAGGGAGAGAGATGATAGAAATGCCGAACGACAAGATGACCGACCGGTTAGGGTCATCAATATGATTTTTGGGGGTAATGCAGCAGGAGGGTCGACCGCTAAAGGTAGAAAGAGGTATGCCAAGCAGGTCATTGAAGACTTGTCAGCTAACAAAAGAAGCAGAACGATGAAGTAATTTCATTCGATGAATCTGATCTAGATGGTGTTAATTGTCCTCATGATGATGCGCTAGTGGTCACTTTGAACATGGGTGGTAGCGAAGTAAAACAAGTAATGATTGACACAGGCAGCTCGGTCGACCTACTCTATTATGATGCATTTAAGCTGATGGAGATACCGGAGGACCGACTACTACCAATAGAGGGACCCATTAAAGGAGTAATAGGAGCATCAGCCTATCCGTTTGCCCGAGTCTCCTTGAAGGTAAAATTCAGACAAAAGCCATGCCAGGTAAAGAAGGACGTTGAATTCTTGGTTGTAAAGTTTGTAGGGGCTTACAATGCAATAATTGGAAGTGTAAACGATCTAGAAGGGGGGTTGAATAGATCTTTAAACCTTCTCGTAAAGTTCTACAAAAATCAGAAGTTAATTCACACAAAAACAAGTTAAACAAATTTAAACGCAAAGAATAGGGAAGAAGAGCAAACACTGTTTTTATAGAGGTTCGGTGCTAAGACCTACGTCCTCTACCTAAGCTCCCACTTAGGATTTGGCAAACCACTTTACTGTACACTTTTTAGTTCAGTGTGAACTTTTTACAACCCACTTGATTTCCGGCTCAAGCTACCCTTACAATCTGATTTGTTTTCCCGGCACAAATCCTACCTCTTGAATTTCGGCTCAAGCAACCCTTACAATCTGATTTGTTTTCCCGGCACAAATCCTACCTCGGAGTGATTTTTCTCTAATCACTAAGCTTACAATAAAGAGATGACTGAAATTGTAAATTGACAAGGCTCAGAATAGCTAGATAGAACTGAATGAGCTAAAAGAATTGAGAGCAATAAGATGAGAAATATGAACTATGATCAATATGCTTTGCTATATCACTGCTCTAATTGATCTCTTGATGTTCCTCTATTTATTTGCAGGCTTCTGGATCAATATAGACGTTTGAGATCATCTATTAGCCGTTGAAGATTGCTTCATAGACGTTGTTAATGATTTTCTTCCCGTTTGATATTAATTGACTTCGTCAGAATAAAATCATATGTAATCCTAGTCGACTGGTAGAGATGATAGTCGACTGGAGCAAGCGTTTTTGCTGAAACACTCATCTTCGCTCTTCGATCAGTCGACTGGAATGATTGTAGTCGACTGGAAATGTTTGTAGTCGACTGGAATGAGCCCCACTTTTCAGATATGTTAATTTTCAGTCGACTGGAAATGTTTCTGGTCGACTGGAACAAACTCCAACGGATATATTGCAGATAATCTTCGATCCTTACTTAGTTTAGATGCTGTTTTGAGATCTTTATCCATAATCTTCATTAAGATCATCTTTTGCACGTTGTCTATCTT
>JAOSBP010000008.1:23781208-23800682 GCA_027563825.1 Erythroxylum mucronatum
GCAAAGGGCTGTCCTATTCCAATCGTATTAAGTCTGCCTATGACAGGGAACTCCTTGCTCTCGTGTTGGCATTACAAAAATGGAGACATTATTTATTAGGAAGGTACTTTATAATTCGAACTGATCATCGAAGTCTCAAATTCTTGCTTGACCATCATCTTTCCACTGCAGAATAGCAACGCTTAATTATGAAGTTGCTGCCTTTTGACATTCTTAGGAATAGGCCATTTCAAAATGCTTTTGATCTTAGAGGGGTCCATTGCTACCCCTTCATAGGATATAATGTGGCCTAAGTACTCCACTGATTGCTGTCCAAAAATTCACTTCTTTTGATTTGCCATTAGTTGATTATCCAGTAGCAATTGTAACACACAAGCTAAATGCTCCAAATGCTAATTCCAATCTGCACTATAGATCATAATGTCGTCAAAGAAGACTAAGACGAACTTTCGTAAGAGAGGTTTAAAAATTGAGTTCATGGTGGATTGGAATGTAGCTGGTGCATTCATGAAACCGAAGAGCATCACTAGATACTCATAATGTCCTTCATTGGCCTGAAATCCTGTTTTATAAATGTCCTCCTCCCCAACTCTAATTTGATGAAAACCTGACCTTAAATCCACCATAGAAAAGTATTTAGCCCCATGTAACTCCTCCATCAGCTCCTCCATGGTTGGAATAGAGAATTTGTCTAGAACCGTGAGCTTGTTAAGAGCGCGGTAGTCTACACACATCTGCCATGACCCATCCTTTTTCTTGACAAGAATAATGGGACTTGAAAAAGGGTTGATGCTTGGCCTTATAACTCTAGTTTCCAGTAAATTCTGGATTTGCCTCTCAATCTCAACCTTATGGTGGTGTGCATGTCTATATGGACGTATGTTCACAGATTTTGTCCCTTCCTTCAAATTAATTGCATGGTCATATACCCTTTTTAGTGGCAATTCCTTTATTTCTTGGAAAACCGAACCAAACCTGGATAAGACAGCCCTCAGCTCCTCTTGTTAACCCTCATCCAAGTTTCCTATCTCTTCAGATACGGCTCTTCCCATTCTTAAAGGCACAATAGTCCCTCTACTTCCAATTCCTGATGCTTCAAAATCTGTTGTAGTGCATGGGGAGAAGAAGTATGCATGTTGATTCCCTACAAGGTAACCTCTATTCCCTTTCGATATAATGAAATGTACATTTTCTTCCAATCAACTTTCACCACTCCCAGTGTTTCTAGCCATGCAACCCCCAAGATTAGATCAGGCCCTCCTGTGTCAAATACATATGCATTCACCCTAAACTCTTCTCCATTCAACTCCAGCTTCATCTCCTTGCAAACTCCTTGTGAGAAGGATCGATGTACATCCCCCAACCTAACACCGAAAGTTCTAGTTGATGTAACAGAAATACCCATAGCCTGAACCAATCTTCGGGACACAAAGTTGTGGGTAGCTCCACTATCAACCATAATGACAATAGGCATTTCATTTAGCTTACCTATTAAAACCATCGACTTTGGGGGTGAGGATTGATCCCTTCCTAATTGCCTAAACTTCACATAATTGCACACTAACTCCCAATCTTCTTGTTGTTCCTCTACCATTGGTGCTTCTCGGTTACTCTCCCACATCTGCTTCATCACCTTCCCATATAATTAACCTATATTCTTTGTCTAGGCGTCAGTGGAGTGGGCCGAAAGTCTGCCCACACTAAAAACACAACCCCTTAGCCCTTCTCTCCATAAGTTGTTCGTAAGTCAAATTCCTCGTTCCCCTCCATTTCGAGTTCCCTAGTCGGTGGCCTTCAGTAGTAACACTTTTATTCTTGTTGGGTAACTCCCTTACTTCATTCTTGGTATTACCAGCTGCATGGAAAGGCTGAACTGGACGTTGAGTACTGGAATTTCCTAGTCGAGACACAAAACTCGAATGAAAGCTTCCGGGTTTTATTTTTCCTTCTCCTGGCCGTATCACCCCTTCACCCACTAATTCTCTTTCCCCCTTCCTTGCGATAGAAATAAGGCGAGCTTGAGTAGGGGGATCATGGGTTCTAACTCTGTTCTTCACTGCTTCATGTAACCCACCCAAAAAATAACTCATATATCACTCTTTTGGAAAATGGCCAATCTACGACGCAACTCTCTCAAATTCATCAATATATTTATCCACCGAGCCTCGCTGGGAGATTGACTTCAATTGTTCTATCGGATCACCCTCGTCCTTACCCCCATAACGTTCGAACAAAGAACGTTTGTCGAACTCCCGAAGAGTCATAAAACAGTATAGTGTCGCACCCTCCATGCAAATCTGGACCATCGACAAACGTAGCTCAGGAAGAATCTCGTGAATTATAAAGTATGATTCAGCTCGCTTGACCCATGCGAATGGGTCGTCACCATGAAATGTCGGAAGGTCGACCCGATGTGCTGCACTTCTATATTCCTCCCATGCACGTTCTGTAGCAACTAAGTAAACGTGTTCATTTTGTCGATGGTTACTGAAACCCTACGAGCTGCCTACGGGTCTGTCACCACCTTCCGAGTGTGTAGAATGCGTAGGACTATTAGTTCTAGCTGACAAAGATGCGTGCGCATGGTGGGCAAACACCGGTGGTACCTCTCCTTCACTCACGTTCTGTTTCTATGGGTTCTTTTCCAACAATGTCTGAAACCCATCTCTTAACTCCGACTGTAATAGATTTTGAGATTTTGCCAATGTCTCTATGCTAGCCATTAAAGTATTGAGTTACGTCCGTAGGTCCTTCAAGGTGGTGTCATGCGATTTAACCATTCTCTCTTGGGCTGAGAGGGATGATTCCTGTCTCCTAAGAGCCTCTATTGAAGATACTCTAGCCTCTATTCTAGTTTGCATACAATCTCTCCCTACTTGGCCTCTCGATGAAAGCACCAATTGATGGGAATAGCAATAGCGATTGTATTATTTACGTAATTAGTAGGGTACAGCAGTAGTCTACCTCTTGGAAAAATAGTTTCTAGGCCAATGTAGTAGCTATATCCCAAGAAGAAGAAGAATACCCCCCGTCTCTCTATACAGATTCCTTTATATTCCCTGCACCTGTTCATTCACAATCACTCTCTCTGTAACTAACTCCTAACAACCTGTCTATGTGGCATTTGTCCCCTTCCCCATCTTACCCCTACGGATGTAGGTTTGGATGGGCTTCGTGGGCTGTTTACTAACACTAGCAGGCTGAACCATAGGAGACATGCTAACACACACCAGGGTGGTCATTCAGGGATTACTGCTACAATTAAAAGAATCTAATGGCTATTTTATTAGCCGAAGATGAAGCAGGATATGGCTCAATACATCAGGAATTGTCTTGTATGCCAAAATGCAAGGCAGATAATGCAGCTTCTCCAGGAAATGGTTTTGCAGCAGCCACGTTGGCATAGAAGCTAGGTGAGACAGAATTGTTCCTTAGATTCTATTTTTTTCATTTTTATGTTAATTCTTTCATTTTGTTAACCACGTATTAGCTAGCTCGTAAATAAAGGAAATTGTTAAAAAGGCCGATATAATTTGAAGCTTCTATAAATTGTAATCTGGCTGCTAGGAGCGGAGGATCTACGAATGAAAATTGCTTCCTCCACTCATTCCTTAATTTCTTCTCTTTATTTTTAGCTCATAATTCCCAAGAATTGTTCCTTCTCATTCAATTCCTCGAGCTGTTGAGTAAAAGGTTGATCCCTAAGTTGTCTCAACATTAGCCTTGGGTTTTTCATTGTTAAATCGTATCACATTGCCATAAATCAATATAGAATTTCATAAAAACATCTGAAAAATAAGTAATCATTCAATAACATGAATTGCAGGACTTCATGCAATGAAGAATCATGACAAACACTTTAACTATAGAAATCTAACTCGAGGATGCCCTTGATGAAATGAGAAAAGTTGGGGGAGGAACTGAAAATGGAAAATTAGAAATGGCGGTTACCACCACAACATCATACCAGGATTAGAAATTGAGGGCACTATTTGTACAGTTGCAGCAGAGTTGTTATGTCCATTCTGCAATTCTTCATCACCCTCCTCAAATCTGAAAATATCATTCAGGACAAAATATCCCTTTTCTTGACGTGCAAGAAAGAATGATTGTGCAAAGTTTCTTCTCAGATCATCCCTGCCTATTAAGCATCCACTCACTAAAACTGTAATCCCACTCATATAGGATTGCTGAGAATCTACTGTTTTTATCTCTGTTTTGTAGTCCTTGAAATTCCAGGAAATTATCTTTTCCTTGATACACTATTCCAAGAGAACATTTCTGTCAGTTTTTCTGCACCAGTTATTTATATACACCATTAACAAAACCTTAATAAGTATTCAAAATATCAGCACCAACGGATTTTATGAAACAAATGTACATTATCAGCTAGCAAAATTTTTATTTTTTGTTTTTGAAAGAGACAGAGAGAAGGATAGATGGAAGGGAAATGATGAAACACATGTACACGTCCATTACTTAAAAGTTAAAATAACAACCAAATTTAAGGACACAAAGAAGGCTGTAAATTGCCAACTTGTCTCGATGTTTCGCACATGCATCTGCGTGAATTAAATTAAACAACGTTGAATGTTTAACATAAGGCAACATGATCCTACTGTACCATGAATACATTTCACACAAATTTCTTTTAGAGGATTCTTCACATCAATCATTTACTGTCTCTGAAACAGAAACAAAATCCATGGGGAAATAACTTTTGTCCATTAGTCAAGCAAAAACAGCAAGTCTTGATGCTATATAGCAGAACACCGAATTCGTTCAACATACTTCTTATGGAGTGTATTAAGTGGTAAACCATTCAAAAATATCACCGGTACTAAAAGGTGAATAAAGATGTGAACCTTTAACTCTTTTGCTAATAATAAAGCTATGAACCTAACCTGCCTGGTTTTCACCGATGTCATTACACCCTCCACATCTGGTCGGCTCAATACACTTGAATCCTGGTAAAATTTACAAGCCATTTCTGGAGATGTATGAAGAGTTTGATAATACTGTTCAGCGAATGCCTTTCCAATAACAGTGTCAAGGTTCATTGCTGTTCTGGGTCGTGAATGAAAAATAGCAGCTGTACACCATATAAACATACGGAGGTAAGCTTGTAATCACTAAGCTAAAAAAGTTGGTATCTAATAAATTTTAGGAAAAACTTGAACATGGTTAGCTAGGCACAAGGAAATGATGAACATTATACAACTAAATGTAAGTAATAGTATGTGACCACATCCAATCATGATAGGGAGATCAAGCAACACTTACACAAAGAAATTTTCATTAATGCCCTTCAGCCACACATCAACATAATCCACCACACATCTTCTCAAGATACACAGCTATTCAAGATATGATTATGTAACTTCTAGAACATTATTCAAAATAGCTTTTTGAATCTAAGTCAAACAAGAATTATTAATTAGCTATCATGATTCAATTAATATCTTGTAGATCCAATTAATAAAGAATGTCAAAACTAATTACTTAAATCATCATCATCATCATCATCATCGTACCCAGTTCAATCTCACAATAATGTGGAATCTGGAGGGGTCTGATAGTATGTAGCCTTACCCTTACAAAATAGAAAAGTTGTTTCCGATGGGCCCACAAATAAATGTGACATGAAGAGTTTTAAAAAAAATTTCCAAGTATACGATGCAAGTTTAGAAGACAAAATAAGAATACTAATACTAATAATAGTAATAAGACAAATAGGAATACAAATATTAAGAATAATAATAATAATACTAGTAATAATGATAATAAGCACGATAAGAATAATAATAAGAAAAGAAGAAAAGTCCGCCTAGCTGATCAAGCAGATGCACACTGCAGGAGAATTACATACAAATCAAATTTAATAATGATAACATAATCCCCTATGAAACCAATAAATTAGAGAATCAAATTAAGGACTTCTACGAGTCTCCCCCTCCCATGTTCTTATTAGACTAAAACCTACAGAAAGAAAAAAAAAAAAAAGCATCTAACCAAACGGACATAATACAATATGAGATGTATCACACATCCAATTTGAGAAATAGGCTCCACCAAGAATCAAACAAATTCCAATAGGTATCGGACGTTATGGATCAATTTGAAAAGAACACCACTAATTGATTCAAAATCAGGATGCTTACTTGCCACTCCAGGAAGAATCACAGGAAACTTGCGCAAATGCTATTAGTCTAGGATCAGAAGAGTATGTACTGACCAACATTAACAGAACTAGTTCTGCTAAGGTTACTGGCTTTTAAATAAGATGACCCTGTTAAACCAAATACCTTGTGATATTGAATTATTTGAAAACAGTATCCCTAAAAAGTTGCGTATTATTAGACCTTGTTAGACTCCACGCCTTAATGAGATTTATACTAAGTGTTGTTATTGTTACATTTATTATGATATTGTTTAATCATTCTTCATATTATTTTTATTTAAAATAATGTGATATTAAGATTTTAAAATTATAATATGAAACATTTTACAATTATAAACATACGAAAATCTTATAGTCTATGTGATAATTATATTATAGAAAAATAAATAATAATTTCAAATATAATCATTAAAATAAAAATCAAAGTACTAAAAGATCCACTATAATTTAATTCTTCAGTTAAGTCCAAGTTCTTTATTCTTCCTACAGAAGCAAAAACCCCAAATGAAAACTCAATTAACAAAGGCTTGAAAGTTCTAATAGACGCTATCAAAATTGATAAAACAACTCAATGTTCTTTGTTGACAAATATCTTAAAAAGAAACATCACTACCCTAAGTAACATAAACAACACTATTGACTATACCCGAGAAAGATTGCAACTTTTTCACTAAAAAAAGTGGTGATCAGGAGTTATTAAAGAATCAAAATGATATCAGATTAGGCATAGAATGGATGCATATACGACATCCATAGATTGAAAAGACACAAAATTTAAAGACGAATCATATGAGGAAAATTCAATCTTGTACTTAGAAAAGGTTTCATAGAAGATAAAGAAAGAGCGAATAAGGTAAGGAGGGGACAGAAACCTTAGAGCAAAGAGGGCAGAACTCGACTGCGAATATACTGACAAAAACTTCAACATATGAACTAACGAACATCATTATACAGAATCGGCCGAAGGACAAAATTATTTGACATGCAGAAATACTGGAGAAGTTAAATCTGCAGTACAGGCAATTATTTACGTTACACTACTGGAGAAAAGAAGGAACTGAAATTATGACCTTAGCTGGAAGGATTTCTGATACCTGGTATAGAAATGCTGGACTTGACGGGATGGGACTCTTTGAAGAAGCTAGCAAGCAGAATGACAGAAGTCAACTTCCGTTTGGTGTGTAAAACTATGATTTTGATTGGCCAGAGGAAAGGTGATGATAGAATTGGATGCTCTAGAGAGGAACACACTTGGGAGTTGGTTCTATTACCTATAAATAAATATAAAAGCAATAGGGAGTCAGTCAGTGGATTTAGGTGGTGAAGTATGGAAAGGTGGATAAATTCAAAGTAATAGTATTGGTTGCAAAAAGTTGGAATTAAGTGGAAGGTCTCATTATAAAGATTAGTTTTCTCCTTTTGCAAAAGTAGTTACAATTAGTTTTCTTTTTCCTTGCTACAGCATAATAACGACTTTTTTTTTTGAAAAAAGGAAATTAGTTTAAATGTAGAAAAAATTTACAAGGTCATCAAAAGGAAAAACCCATTATATACAGCACAAAAGAAGAGCCGGCAGAAAAATCTACCATCACATCAAAAGAGAGCCTTAAAAGAACCCTCATCTAACAACTATAATCGTAAGGCATGACTAACAGCAGAGCTACAAGGAACTTTCCTAGTCAAGACTAACGTTCGGGCGTTAGACGTTCGGGCGTTAGTCTTGACTAGGAAAGTTCCTTGGAGCTCTGCTGTTAGTCATGTCTTACGATTATAGTTGTTAGATGAGGGTTCTTTTAAGGCTCTCTTTTGATGTGATGGTAGATTTTTCTGCTGGCTCTTCTTCTGTATTGTATATAATGGGTTTTTCCTTTTGACGACCTTGTAAATTTTTTCTACATTTATACTAATTTCCCTTTTTCAAAAAAAAAAATCAGCAATTCCTTCCTACATGGGTTTTTAGAAGAAGTGTACATGTTACCACCACAAATGAAGTTTGTCTTTTAAACAAGGCTTGAAGGGTATGGAAAAGTCACTACAGATGAAGCTTGTCTTTTGAAAAAAGGATCCTTTGAAGTAAGCCTCCCGTGGTAGAATTTAGAGTTCATAGAATTCTTAATTTTCATTGTTCTTTTAAAATGGTTTAAAGGGTAACATTTTTTTAAAAAGGTTCCTTTAAAGTCGTAAATCTCACTTGGTAGAATTTATAGTTCATAGAATTCTTAATTTTCATTTTTCTTTTAAAAAGTTTTAAAGGCTATGGAAAAGCCACCACAAAAGAAGTTTGTCATTTAAAAAAGGTTCCTTTAAAATAAGAGCCATGCAGTGGAATTTAGAGTTCATAGAGCTCTCAATTTCTTTGGATTTTATTCATTCTACGAACGAATTTGGCACGTTTATATTAGAACAAGTGGGACTGAATTTTTAGTTTGATTAATTTATGTTGATGCTATGGTGATTATTGGATCCAATGAACCCGAATGCATTTGACCATGAGAGCTTTGGATCCTTAAGTAATTGGTTTACTTTAAGTGTTGTTTAAGACTTAAAATTGTTATATCTACTCAAGGTACCTCTATGCACCATCATAAATTTGTTCTAAGACATCTTGGTGGAGGCCAGAGTAGGGTTTGAAGGGAGCTTAATTGGTAAATTGTTGTATCTCAATATTACTTAATCAAATGTCAGTTATATATGTAATACGTAATGGTACCTTAGTTACGCATCCCAGATTGAACGTGTAATGGTAAGAAACGAAGAAATGCGGAAATACCTGATTTCGGTCTCCATAACTACAAACGAGCTTATCGAAGCCAAAATGAGTGTAAATCCACCACCGTCTTTACGGAAAGTCCTCTCTGGGACACGAGCAACGTCTTTTTATAGTTTTCTTAAAATGTAAGCTCTCTTAATGGGTCAGAGAATTCTTATGCTTATGAGTGATATGAGCAGTTTTAGGAGACCTTAACCTTTATATATAGCTTCAATATCGAGCTTCCCCATCACAAGGCCGATATGAGTCTAATCTACACTAATTGGAATCCATTTTATACCCGAACTTCGACCCAGTAATTTAGATCATTTATTGGATTACTTTATTTTTTTTATACGGATCAAATTATGTAACTTAACCGATAATTGATTGAAAATAAAAAAATATAATTAATAGTTGTCCAACTTTATAGGAAAGGACAAAATTGTCTAAAATTCTCCCCTTTGGACAAGCATTAATTGCAATTTTGACTCTAGTTTAAAAACTCGGTTAAGCCACGCTACTGAATTAGTCAACTAGGTTTAAAAACAAAACATTTGATCCAAAGATAATGAAAGTCCATGATTTTGTCCTGTAAGGCTTTCGATACCGAAAAATATCAAATGCATGTGTCATGTGCGTCACAGATCTAATACAATCACGTATACCTAATACCTCACTAATATGAATGGAAAAATGGAATATGGCAAACTAGGATGATACCTTTATGATCTAAATTATATCATCTTTGTTTGTAGGTCTCGATTTCTCCAACTTTATGCTAAACCGCTTATGTTAAACTGCATTAGAGAAACCATGTTTTCTTTCACCAAATGCTAAACAACATTAGAGAAAATATTTATGTTCTCTAATTGAATGCTAACTGTAATAGAGAACCTTTATGAGATTAAAAACTTATATCCCCCTATGTCATGTCAAATTTCATAGATACCCGTACTAAAATTGTATGTGCCTAAATGACGTAGGCACAAGGTCAATCTGTATATATGTCCAATGACCTTTTAATGTTTAAGATCGACATAAATCTTAAGACTTTCATACGTATTATAACAATGTATGATAACACGTATTACTGAGGATAAACGATAATCATTCTTTGTTGATGAACCATCATACTGTCATAATACATCAAAATGTACAAATGTACATGAAGCAAACATAACAATCCTCTAATAATAGTGTCTAAGGGCGTCAAAACACCTATGCTATATACTTGTGTCACAAACACAAGTGGACGAAGTCCTTTAGTTAAAGGATTGACTTACAATTCCCCAGTCTTTAAATGCTTCAAACTTTAATGTCACCTTTTCGTATCAACACCTTTATGACCAAATAATTGACCTTTAAATGCTAAGACCCTGTGATTTTCTTTGTTGTTATTAAACAACACGGCAAGAAGATTACCACAGTATAACGAAATTGGTCTAGGCACTTAATCAACCACAAACAACTCAGAAATTAAGTTTCTCAGCTAAACTGTCTGTGAAGCAGCCCCATGGCATGCACTCTACATGTATAGTCGAGGAAGTTACTCGTGTCTTTTTAACTCACTTTCAACATTATACTATCTACAAACGTAAAACTATAACCTTAAGAGGACTTTCAATCATCCAGACATATGGCTAAAATTTGAATCTGAATTCCCTACGAGGTTTAGTCTATTAACTATGCTATATGTTAACATATAATCCTTAATTCTCTTTAGTATCTCAATACTCGCTAGACTGCATTCTATAAGAGGTCTGATGAGTGTTGAGATCTGTCCTGGTGAATCTGAATACTTAGGATAGAAGATACTACACCAAGGTTCTTTATGTCAAAGTTCATGACCAAAAGTTGTTTAACCTCATACAACATGGTCAAGTAGTTTGATGTGAGCAATATATCATCCACATGTAGTAATAGGAAGATAACTTTGCTCCTCTTGACCTCATAGTACAAGCATCTTTTTAACTTTATTTTACATGAAGCCGAAAGAGGTCACAACCTCATCAAATGTAAGTTATTACTTTTAGGAAGGTTTGATATAAACCATATATTGATCTGCACAATGCACAAACCATGCCAGTTCCATCTGGATCCTGAAATAATTCAGGTTATACCATATATACCTCTTCATAAAGGTCTTTATACAGGAAAGTAGTTTTGACAGCCATCTGATGTAACTCTATATCATCATGAGCTACAATTTCCTTAATCACTCAAAATGTATCCTACGAGAATACGGGAGAAAAAGTAACATAAAGTCAGCCTTTCTCTCTGAGTGAACCATTAGGCAACTGAGCGAGCCTATAAACCACTGAACTTTATCTTGAAATCGTTTAGGTTCAAAAACTTCATTTGTAACTGACGAGTTTGCAATTCCGCTACAAATCAACTAGCTTCCAGACCTTACTATGCTCTATGGCTTGCATCTCGTCATTTATTGTATCCCAGCACACATCTGCATTGGGTCCAGAAACAGCTTCTGTAAAAGTAACTGGATCCGTAACATGTCTAATAGCATAGTCCTATACGCCTGATAGATTATATAATAAGATGGAATAGTAGATCGTCTCACTCTAGTGGATTTACTTAACTATATTAGATCTTGTACCCCTAGGAACCTTTATGTGTACAGGTATGGGTTCCTGTACAGGCACGACACAGAGACCTAGATCTATCGGATCTAACTATTTGACTAACGCGTACATGATAACTGTAGTATCCTCCCTACCATCATCCAAAGGGTCAAAAGGCCTACCATTATCATAGACATCGTATTTCAAAAAAAAATTGATGTTTGTGAGTCCACTATTTTAGTCCCTCCTCCTCTACAGTAAAAGTTGTAGTCTTAAAGTGGTCGATATATCTTTCTAAATAACAATAAGCAGAGACGAGCATGCAATTTATCTTTATAAAAATTATACTACTTTAGTAGGGTAGCTCCTTACACGAATGTGTGTAAGGATGGGTTTCCAAACTTTTTAATAACTAGGTAGATTAGTCTTATTCTGCATTGACTTCTTCAAGTCCTTTAAGGTACAGTTATACTTTTCAACAATACACCATTTTGATCAGAACTACTCGACATAGTAAATTAAGTCAATATTTCAACTGATTCCAAATATCTGGCAAACGGACCTTTTAAAAGTCCTAAAACACCATGTTTGCCACAATATTCTCCTTCACGGTCAAATATGACTATCTTAATGAATTTTCCCAATTTTTCACGATCAAATATGATCTTTAAGCAAGAACACATAACTGTAACGAGAATAATCATCAACAAATGTCAAAATACATTTAGAATTGCACAATACAACTGTATAAGGTCTACCGATATCTTTATGTATCAGACTCAACAAGTCAAAAGCATAAGTTGACTTCAATATCCTTATTAGTCAACTTACTCTTGCAATAGTCAGCACATGTTCCCAGATCATCATAATCTAGAATCAGAAATGCTTTTCTTGATTAATCTCTCAACCCTAGCTTTGGAAATGCGGCATAAACTTTTATGCCACACCATGTATGACTTCTCATTCATCAGAGTCTTTCATTTCATAACTTGTTTAGCAAGATACAAAGAAGCATATATCTAATTCAGGGTAAGATACATTCTATACAAACCATATGGTAAAAAAGCTGTACCATTATGCTTTGCATTAAACAACAACTGTACAACAGAAGCATTAAATACAAAACATTGACCGTTTTCGTCCAAAATTGATCAAAAGATCACATATAAAATGTGTTGTGTAAAACCTAAAATGAACCTTACAACAAAGTTTAGTACATACATCCCATATAGATATTACTTCCACTTCTTTAATTGTTGTGAACCATCAGTTTCTCCTTCCCTTTATTTGGCTTTATCCTGGATATGAACCTTTGCATTGTGGAAGTACCTTGATTAGATGCTTCACTAAATAGCCACCATGTACTTAATGCGACTATCGTAAATTAGATTCATAAATTGACAAGCCAAAGAGTTACTTGATGGTCTCATTCTTTCCTTTTAAACCTCACACTACTGGTTTCTTTATGTCACTAGGACCTTTACTAGCACTGGTTTGACCAACATCAGCATGTGGAGAAGATTTGAACTTTCTTCCTTTGAACACAACAGGCTTTATCCTTGTCTTCTTTTTAGTTGCTTCGAGGGTTGTAGGAGTAGCAAGCTTGAGTTTCTCCTCCTCAGTAACGTAATGGGCTATCAAAGCATTGAAATCCCAACATCTTTCAATCTACTTGTGAAGATGAATCATTCTCGATATGTACTACATTACCCCCTTTTTCCTCATGTATACCTAATGGACAATAATTCTTTTATCAAGGCACTTGTCTCAACATTACGTGAGACTGTGTACCTCTAGGAGACATTATCAAGAAACTCCTTCGCTATGTCTATATTTGGAATTCCACTTAATAGATGTTTAGGAATGGATCTCATAATGGTCATCAGATATAATCTGTTAAACTGATCCCAAGTTTCATAGGTTGCTTTATAAACTCTTAAGCTCATGGATGTAGGCAGAGATGGCCTATCCATCCATATGGTCATATCAACCATAGCATTCAATACATCTTCCATCCACTTTTTTGTATTGAAACCGGTCAAGGTTTTAATGGTGACACTGATTTTGTTGACCGAAAAGGTGACTTCAAGATGATAACATTTAAATCAGCACAAATGTAACATAACAACCATACTCAAAGCCATTAAATAGTATCTTTATTGAAAATTTGGTCACACATATTACAAAATAGTTGTGGGTTGAAAACATAATATATACAACTAGACCTCCACATAAAAGCGATTAGAGTACAAATCATCAACTCTCATGATACTACTACCTATGGGCGAATAGATCATTTAAGCAACAATTTTCCTCTATCCAATGCCTTTATGCACATCTCGAAATCTCATGTAAGGCCAACACCTGTGGGTAGAATAACCAAACATGAGACCAGAAACATCCCCTAATGTGTAAGCAGAACAAATCAAAATACTGACTCGAAAAGCCATTATGATGACTACATCTTCATCAGCACTTAAAAAGTTCATAAACACAAAGGATACATTTTTATGTTATCCTAACATTGTTTATGGGCATGTGGTATGTGACAATGTAACATCAAAAAATGAAAAAATCCGAATGCACAGTCTCATTGTTATATGCTCATGCTGAAGACATTTTCTGAAAAACTTCGTTTGAGACTTTTGTAAAAGAAAAATCTCAGTAGAGTAACTATCGTGCGTCACCGGACACTAAACCGACCACCCTAGACACGAGAACCTCATGTATCTCCCTTATGGTATGTTCGTTGCACAAAAATTCACTCAAAATGGCTTCAGAATGTCTTAATTCTTTTTCTGATCAACTATCATGCAATCCCAAGCACTGAACATGAGACTCGAGACACAAGAACTTGAAGTATCTCCCTGATGTGATATCCGAAGCATGAAAATTCACTCGAAATCAGATTCAGAATACCTTAATTCTTTTTTCTGGAGTAAAACTTTAATTTATTACTAATGTAATAAATCCTTAGAAATGAAAAAACTTACTTTATAAAATTTTCGGACCCAAAAATTGACCCAAAACACCCCGGGGCACCCTTACGGGAAATCTGAAATTTTTGTTTTGTTTTTGTTTTTAAAATATTGTAGAAAAATCCGTATGGCTGACGTCAGCGCACTGTGGCATTGACGTCAGCTGCACGTGGGTTTGCAGCGCGTGTGACGCACCCAACAATAAATTACGCGTGCTCAGCACACGTCCCACGTGCTTATCTGATGGCAACACGGGTTGCTTACGTGTCGGCCCGATGCAATAAAGAGCAAGAAAAAAACTGAGAAACATAAGTTAAATCTTCAAAAATCTTATGGAGAGAAAATAAAAAATTCTTCTTTTTTAACTACCCGATCACGTCACTACTCTGATACTATGTGTAATAAGTAACAGTATCTTAATTACGTATCCCGGATCGAGCATGAAAGGGCAAAAAATGAAGAAATTCGGAAATACCTGATTTTGATCTCCATAACTTCAAACGAGCTTTCAGAAGCCGAAACAAACTCGAATCTACCACTGTCTTTACGGAAACTTATCTCCAAGACGTGGGCAAAGTCTTTTTACATTTTCCTCAAAACGTAAGCTCTCTTAACGGGTCAGAAAATCCTTATGTTTACGATTGATATGAGCAATTGCAAGAGACCTTAATCTTTATATATAGCTTCTATATCGGGTTTCCCTATCACAAGGCTGATATGGGTCTGGTCCACACTAATTGAGATCTATTTTTCACCTGAACTTCGTCCAATTGATTTAGATCATTTATTGGGCCACTTTATTATCTTTATCTAAATCAAATTACGTAACTTAACCGATAATTTATTGAAAGACCGAAAAATACAATTAATAGTTTTCCAACTTTATAGGAATGGACAAAATTGTCCAACAATATAGTCCAACATTTGAGTTAGTCTGCGAGTTCCTCATTGGAAAGCATCTCCTCATCTTTCGCAGTATCTTCATGCTAATGTTCATAAAAGGGCTATTCTTTTCGATGCATAATGATTTTACGTTGGTTGCATATTTTGAAGCGGATTAAGGAGCTCGTTGCAGAACTTATAAGCTGTTATCTGGATATCATGTGCTTATTTTTAGAGTTTTCTTTTAGAAAACTCAAGAAATGGAATACAATTTCATGGTTATTTGGAGAAGTTGAATATCAAAACATGGGTTCTTGTCCCTGTGATCTGTTGGAGATCTTTTACTTTTTTAATTGATTTTCCAGAAGTTACATAAACCTATTCTTTTTTATTGTGATAATTGGGCAGCAATTAACATTAATACTAATATGTTTTTTTTAGAGAGAGAGCCTTAAAGTAACGGGTAAAAAAGTGCTCTTTTATGACTATAACATCACAGGTTTGAATCACAAAACTAATTTTTTGTAAAAAATTACAAAGAAAAAGCTACGTACATTAATAACCCTTTCTTAAGTCTCACAAAGTGGAGAACCTTGTACAATGGAGTACGCTGACTAATCTGGTTTTTCATAAGAGGACTAAACATATTTTATCATATTGTTCACGATCATTTTAACCAAGGTTTTATTCAACTTCTAATTATTCCTTCTTCAGCACAATTAGTCAAGGTATTCACCAAATCTTTGACTGGTTAATTTCATCATGGTGAATTTATGAAGTTGGAATTGATGATGTTGTGCATGTGAGAGTTCTGTTCGAATCGATCAACTGAAATATGCACACAATTTTGGTCTTGGTACACTCTTACATAAGCCTTAAGGTGTTTGTGGATCTAGGTCTTTAATACCTAAATCTATAGTCTGTGATGCTTATGTGTATAATATTAAATTTTCACGATTCAAGGAATGAACCTGAAGCTCTCTTCTGCCTACCATCTCTGAAATGATGAGAAAAACGATTGAGGCTTTGAGTAAACGCTTGAAATGTACGACCACTTGAAGTCCCTTAAAAATGGAGTACTTGGGTTCGTTTGACAAAATAATGGCATAATAGAACTTCTCATTCGGTGACAAAAAATTTTGTAAAGCTATTATCCTTCTGTACAATGTGCTATGCTTTGTTTGCTAGGAATTCAAGTTGGTTATTTCCAGACTAGACATTCGTGGATCGAGAGGCACCATTAAGAACACTGATATTTCACATTAAAACACGCTTAGTGTAGGAAAAAGCAGTTCGTTGATCAGAAAGGGGATATAATAATACGTGTGAAGATGAATTCTCAGAAAGGTAAATAATACTTGCAACAAAGTTATTCTTAAATCAACTTTTATAAACAGTGAATCAGTTGCGTCAATTGTCGAGCTTGGATTAAAGTGCAGAAAATCCAGAAAGTCACCCCCTACACAAGGAAACGGGAAATGATGCGACATTCAACATCAGATTTCATATAAACAAATTCTATATGAAACACTTAAGAAATAAACTTCCCTCTGAACATCTTCACAATCACCTAACTGCATCTTTAACATGTTTGTTTCGGTGCAGTTCTAAAACAATGACGAACCAAGTAAGTTTGAATTCACAAGGGAAGAAGCACAAATACGTTCCCATTTACAATATTAGTGAGGCACCAACAGGGCACAGCAAGCATTCTGCGATAATCAATCACTGCGAATCCCTCCCATAAAAGTTCTTGGGTCAGGGCAATTCCCTGTAAACTGAGCCTGCGAGAAGTCGAAACCAGGGTTCTGCATAATGGAACACCCGGAAATTACAACTTGTTGGCAAAGACGAAAGGATTTTATAGGTGCAAAATGGTTTGGCCCAACCGTCAATTCATTTAGGCAACACATGTTGACTATCTAGAAGATAATCACGTGAGATAACCCAGACCATGTAATAATTGCTACACAAAAGAGTAAACAGGTTGTTTATAAGAGAGCAAGTCAACGTAAAACAATGAGTACCATCTTCTATCACAAGACCTGTAGACTGGAAATTGCTTGAAAGGCATTTTTGTTCAAAGAGAACATTCTTCAGAAAGATTAATGAAGAGACAAGTTGTACAGACAACAATTGATAACAATCACAATCAAACAGGACAACTTCTATACAAGATCCTATAGTTAAACAGACAACAAAATTAGGAGAAAACATCAATAATAGTGACAAACCACTGAATCACACAAAATGGACAGTCAAATGCATCAACCCTCGAGCAGACTCTGAAGGGGCAATAAGAATGCCTGGGCAGTTCAACAACAATTTACCTCTTCCTGAAATCTCTGAAGCATGAGACGCTTCTGTTCAAGATCAGAGGAATAAGGATCCAACTGACCCTGACCCAATATGGGAGAAGACCAAGTCTGACCTTTTTCCCTTTTTTGAAGTGTTATGTGCATTATATCATCCTCTGCCAAAATAACATTTCAAAATCAACTTATAAGACGTAGAAGACCCCAAAAATAAAAAAAGTTCTGTCAAACAGTCTAAGACAGCCTCAAATAAATTTTCTGATGCCCCCAAAAGGTAATAAATCAACAGGAAAAAAGAAAAGATTACCTAAAGTCCAAAAGGAAGAATCAGTCTTCACTGGGCAACTGAGGTCATGCTGGAACAGCAACAAAAATTGCACAAAAGGATCTTTTAATATCCCTTACCCACCAAGAACTTAAGCAAAACAGAAAACAATAGAATGGAAAATTTTACCCACATTGAGATAAGGAGGATTGCCCTTGATGCCAACTTCCACATGCCTGGACTCAATCTTGCAGTAGAAGTGCTTAAGGGAAACATTTAGGGGTAAATCAATATACATATTCACCTCTTCTAGGGTTTGATCCCATTCAAATACCTTCTGCCCTAAAATCCCCCAAAAACCACCAGAAAAATATCAAATTGACAAACTTTTAATTGGAAATAAATCAAAGGAGAACAGGAAAATCGAAAGCACAGAGAAAGACCGTTGTGACTGAAGCTATGGCGCTTCTCTGGAGCCAATTTCTCCGCCATTTCTCTTAATACTGGTGCTCTTTATTTGGTTTTTCTTCTCTGTTCTGTTAATTTTCGCGCGAATGGGTAAACAATAACCAGTCGTCTTGTCTACTCTCCAGCAACTTCTATTCCAAAGGCTGTAGTTGTAGGGATTTGCCAACTGGTCCCTAGGCTCTTCGTTTTCCTACACAGAGAGGCACCGTTACCTTTTAATTGTTTCTCCTAAATTGATTTACTTATCTTAGAAGCCCAAGCCAGTTGAATCAATTAATCTCGATATTTTAATCGTAAATTTGTTAAAAGTTTAACAAAATTAAAGAATATTGAACGAAATTATTTTTATTTATTAAAAAATTTAAAATTTAATTAAAAATAAACTGTTAAATATTAATTAATTAATTATAATTTATAAGAACTTATTAATTTATAAAAATTAATCGATTATTCAATAAATTGATTATTTTTTAATAATAAGATTTATTAAAATAAATTGAACTAAAACGTCAAAAATCAGACTGAAAAATTATACAATTTAATATTTTTATAATTAAACAGGCAAAATCAATTAAAATTTTTAATCATTATTTAATGAATATCTCGTTTCCCTTCCATCACAAGAAAGTCATCGTAATTTCGACTGCTGTTAGAAAATTTGTATTTTGCTTTTGGGAAGAAAGCGGATACTAATCCTTATATTCCCGCAAAGTAATCCTTTAGGATGCTGATTTTGATTTTAGAGGGTTCTCTATTCTCATACACAAGGTTTTGAAATTCAGACCGGACGTCAAATCGGAGGCTTTATTAGTCACCGGTTTGACCGGCTCAACCACCGGTCAAACCGGTGTGACGTCATAATTACGTAATAATTATATTTAATTATATATAATATTAGTAATATTAAAAAAATATATGCCAAATAATATAAATAAAATTTTCAACCATCAATCATATGACCACTGCTGTTTATTCAATCTCTGTTTTATAAGTTCAATCAATTGAAGAGTGGGAATTGTCCAACGTTCCAGCATTGAATGACCTACGTGATAGT